>JAOEGS010019889.1:19217-42241 GCA_025447755.1 Corythornis vintsioides
CCAGGGGGGTTGTGGAGTCTCCATCTCTGGAGACACTTAAGACCTGCTTAGATCTCTTCCTGTGTGACTTGGTCTAGGTGATCCTGCTTAGGGAGGGGGGTTGGACTAGATGATCTTCTAGGTCCCTTCCAACCCCTAATATCTGTGATTCTATGATTCTATGATTAGTTTATTGTATGGTTTTCTAGGATTTTCATCACAACAGAACATCAGCATTTCTTTCTTATGCATAAAACATCCTAGAAGGTGGAGAAGGAATCTCTCCAGTCCTGCAGGGAACAGCTTTTGCTCAGTCCCAGTTCCTTACTCCCAATACATGCTGTCATTTCTGGTTTGTTTGTCCAATATATTTGTCCCCACGCACACCAGACTGTTGAGGTAACTCTGTCTCCACTCCTCCACAGCCAATCTAACACCTTCATAAGGCCAGCCCTAGTTTCCTCTTCACATCCCCTCTCTCCCCCCGCCTTCTCATCCAGTCTCTGTCACTTTCCCACCCACTGTTTTATTTTATTTTATTGTTGAAGCTCAGCACATCTCCACAGAACATCTGAAAGTGAAATTCTTTTTCAAAGGCTTCTGACTTGGCCCAATTTAGGTCAGTTTTCACAGGAGCAAGATGCACAGTTCTGACACATTGTCCATTCTCTTGACAAACCAAACCAACCAACCAAACAAACAAAAACCAAGTCCAACACAAAAGCATCTGAGCCTCTAAGATGTTTTAAATGATAAAAACAGGCTCTTCTTCTCTTTTTATACTGAGAAATGACCTGTTCTGGATGAAATTTCAGGGGGAAGTGGGGATGAGTCAGCTCAAGGCAGACCCTTCGTTGAAAAATATTAGAATGAATTACAACTAAATATCAGCCTCAGAGTTTCATTCCAACCAGTTAAAGGAAAATAATTTTTATATCAAATTATACTTTTCATGGTCTCCATATGAGCTGTGATTATCCTGGTAAGATAGCAGTCACAGTTCTGAAGAACTTTGCAAAGTTACAAAGATACATGGAATTTCTGAGGTCCTGTTTGATCCTCAGCTCAGTTAAAATCCCATCTTTCCATTAATATTTATTGCTTACACCAATTCCACAGGGTCAGTTTGGCTCTGGCACAGCCTAGTGAACCCCAACACATGTGGTAACTTGACTTCATTTTTTCTTTAAGATTCCTTCCCAGGTTTGGAGGTTCTTATATTTTAGCAGGGAAAAGTATTCCTGACAGTAACACATCCACATGTTTTATCTGGGATTCCAGGAACAGAACTGGAACACGACTGGAAAGAAGATCTTGAATCATTAGTTCTTGTTCTCTGCTACTAGGAGCGTGGAAATCAAAGCTTAAACTTTAAAAACTTCACCTGCTTTCTAACACTCCAAGTCCTCAGACTTGTGCAGTGCTTCCTATATGATGTTCCCATTCCCCTTGGTTTTGAGATTGTCTTCCAATGTTATGTCATCAGTAAATTCAATGAGCAGATTCTGTCTTGCCTGAAAATTAGCCCTGAAAATATTGTTTGTTTATGGTTTTCTTATTTTTTGTTTGTATTCTATTCATGCTCTCTGGCTTCATTATAAACAATTGACAAACCTGTAACTGCAGAGATCTAATTAAAAGGAAAAAAAAAAAAAGTGCTCATCTAAGCAGCACAGTTGTTACTGCTCCTGTCACTTTTTCCATCAAAGATTTTCTATCAACTTGAAAATTATCATTGCTCAGAGTTACTTGGCCACTGAGCAGACTGGGAAATTGTGATGGCACTTCAGTTCCTCCACTATATTCCAATTAAAATGAAACTCTCTGATTTGTTAAGTTCAGAAATGTTATCCCCTGAGAAGAAAGGCATCCATTTGTGGTTCTGAGAACTGTTTTTTTCCTGAGATTTCTGAAGATTCATTTCAGTCATATACTGAACTGTTTTCTGAAATCCTGAGGGCCAGAAATCAGAGAAGGTGGGAGAAAGTGGGTGTTTATTAAAAAAAAACCCAAAAGACAAACGAAAAACAAACACTTCAGTTCTAGGAAACATTCTGGCATCACAGGAAATTAGTAATTGGCTGTAATTAGGGGCTGGCTGAATCTGACCCTAAACTAATCTTTCTTTAAAGGTGACATCAGGCTTCAGAGACTTTAACATAGCATCTCTCAACAGGTTAAAACTCATACTGTGGTAGAAATAGAATAATTGAGAAGTTCCAGGCTTGACATAGAAGTTGTTTTAAAGATCTGATGTCTCAATGTTGTCAATCAAGTTATCTCTAATTATCTTTCTTGAGGGATGATAACTAACATCATACTGAGGAAATAAAGTCTCTTGATACTCAGCATCCTCATCTCACCCTCTTGAAAACTTGCAGAGTTCCAGTTGATTCAGTTGGGCCCAGCACATCCACAGCAAATAGCAAGCCCATTAGCTCACTTTTTAGGCCAAGAAAACCCAAGCAGAAGCAGCTGAAGGTAAAGAAGAACCACAAATCATACCCAGTCATCTGAGCACAGACTGCATCTCTCCCCATGTGAGCTGGGTTACACTCTCTGATCTCACAGTTCTCAGGTTTAGCAATAACTTGAAGTGGCTGGAGGGAGCACCTGGGGGGGGAATCCATAGTTTACTTTGATCTTGTGAGCATGGTACAGACATGGGAGTTGAGAGGCCTAGATTCTGCTTAGTTCCTCCACATGATCTACAGCCTTCCTGTCATCCTGGGCAAGGCTTTTAGACATCTATTGATTTACTACATGGCAAAATGAGTAATTTTCTACTGTATCTTGTAACAGTGCTGTGAAACATACTTTTAATGCTCATGTGATACTCTGAGATCATTGTTATTACTAATTCTTTGTATGGTGTTAGGGTTAGAGATCCCCTCTGGGATTGCACACCACACTGCAATGATGATCCCTACACCCGAGAGCTGCTGCAAATTGACAAGCAGAAGGGTGCAGACAAGCAGAACAGGAATCCAAACAAGACCACAGCACAAGAATTATGCAAAAAGGATTAGGCTGCACCTCTCTTGACTAACATACCAATGTTTTTCTGCCTCATCTCTCACAATCAAATTATGAATACTATATAGAAATAGTCCACTTGCATGTCTTCTTGCACTGTAAAATATATACATAAAAATATAAAATATAAGCTACCAGAAAATGTGGTCATCCCCCATAGAAAGACTACTGCATCTTCTTGAGTGAAATGGAAGAAACTTGCTCTTGTTAATATAGCTTTAATCTTACTAAACCTTCAAAGCAATTATGTGACTGCAATGACAAACACGCAGGTGTCTCCTAGAGCTTCAAGCAACAGCTTCACTAACATAAACTTCTGCCACAGGGAACCACTCACCCATATTGATCCTCCAGCCTAACACTGAAGTTTTCCTTTGCTTTAGATTCATGGCAGCTGAAGCAGACAATAAACAAATGCATCTTATCAACAGGGTCTCCAGCAAAGAGGAGCTTACGGAACACTCTGAAGGAAACCACAAAGGACAGGGGCAAGGTAGAGCTCAAAGGGAACATGTATCTATAAAACCAGGCATAAATCAGTTGTGTTTGTATCCCACAGTTTCACAATTCATCCTTTGGCACCAGAAGCAGACAACACCAGAGATAACTAAGACTTGTGATCGTTCCCCTTATATCTGTCTTTTCACCCACCTTTGGCCAAGCTGGCTGCTGCAGCTCTCTGATCCAGATCCTGCTACAATAGGCTGCCTCCTTTCTTTCTCTTAAAATCTTCTAACACCTAATCATAAAGAAAAGCACAGCTCCTGTTTGCTTTCTGAACTACTGCTGTTGTATTTTGGAGGCTATAAGCAACATGAGTCACCATCACAAACAGCTGAGATGGAGAAAAAAAGAACTCCTTCCTCACAAAGAAGTTTCTGGCACACTTGCTACCATATATTTTTGATAAATGCTTTCATACTTGTCAAGTGAACATGATGGCTGATAGCTGGTTCAGAAGGGTACTTGGCAGGTCCATACCAACATCAGGGAGATGCTTATACTCAAACAGTTTACCTACAAATAAAGTTTAAATACAACAACTGCTTTGCCTGGGCCAAAATTTTGGGGAAAACCAACTAAACCACAACACAGAAAACAGATGCACTTGAATTCACAGCATTACAGAATCATGGGATAATTTGGGTTGGAGGGGACCTTTCAAAGTCACCTAGTCCAACTCCCTGCAGGGAGCAGGGACATCTGCAACTAGAGCAGGTTGCTCAGAGCCCCAGCCAACCTGACCTGGAATGTTTCCAGGGATGGAGCATTGATCACCTCTCTGTGCAACCTGGGTCAGTGTCTCACCACCTCCAGCATAAAAAAATTTCTTCCTTCTGTCTATTGTAAATCTACCCTCATCTAGCTTAAAACTGTTAGCTCTCTTCCTATCACTAGATGCCCTGATAAAGAGTCCCTCCCTGTCTGTCTTGTAGGCCCCCTGTAAGTACTGAAAGGCCACCAGAAGGTCTCCCCAGAGCCTTCTCTTCTCCAGGCTGAACACCCCCAACTCTCCCAGTCTGTCCTCCCAGCAGAGGGGTTCCAGCCTTCCCAGCATTGCTGGGGCTCCTCTGGCCCTGCTTCAACAGCTCCCTGTCTCTGCTGTGCTGAGGACTCCAGAGCTGGACCCAGCACTGCAGGAGGGTCTCCCTAGAGCAGAGCAGGGGGGCAGGATCCCCTCCCTTGCCAGTGTGCTGCCCACACTGCTCTGGGTGCAGCCCAGGGTGCCAGTGGCTGCTGGGCTGCCAAGGGCACATTGCTGGCTCGTGTCCAGCTTCTCATCCACCAGTACCCCCAAGTCTTTCTCCTTAATTCTCTTCTCAAACCACTCTGCAATCACCCAGACTGCATTTTTACTTGCAATTAATAGACTCATAGAATGTTAGGAGTTGAACAGAACCTCTGGAGATCATTGAATCCACCCCCCCCCCGCCAGAGCAGGATCACCCAGGGCATGTTGCTCAAGAACACATCCAGATGGGTTTTGAAAGTCTCCAGAGAAGGAGACTCCACAGCCACTCTGGGCAGCCTGTTCTAGGCTCTGTTACCCTCACAGTAAAGAAGCTCGTCCTCATGTTGAGGTGGAACCATTTATGTTCAGATTTATATCCATTGTTCCTAGTACTATTCTTAGGCACTTCTGAGAAGAGGTTGGCCCCTTCCATTTGACACCCACCCTTCAGATATTTGTAGACATTAATAAAGTCCCCTCTCAGTCTTCTCAAAACTAAACAGCCCAGTTCCCTCAGTCTTTCTTCACAGGGGAGATGCTCAAGTCCCTTAATCATCCTCATAGCCTCTGTTGGACTCTTTCCAGTAGATCCCTGTCACTCTTAAATTGGGGAGCCCAAAACTGGGCACAGCATCCCAGGTGTGGTCTCACTACAGCAGAGTAGAGGAAGAGGAGAACCTCACTACACCTGCTGGACACAGTTTTCTCAGTGCCCCCCAGGATGCCCTTGGCCTTTCTGTCTGCAAGGGCCCATTGCTGTCCCATGGAGAACTTGCTGTCCACTAGGGCTCCAAGGTCTGTCTCCATGGTGCTGCTTTCCAGCAGGGCAACCCCTCACCTGTACTGGTGCCTGGTGTTATTCCTCCCCAGATGCAGGACTGCCCCAGCCCAGGTGGCAGGACCTTATTGAACCTCATGAGGTTTGTGTGGGGCCACCTGTCAAGCCTGTCTCTCTGGGTGGCCTTTCCCTCCATCCCACTGTCATTGGCAAACTTCCCAAGGGTGAAAAGTCCCACTTCACCTTCTTCCAGCCTTGAAACTAGATTTGTACAAAAGTACTGATTTGAGCTGCTGTAAAATGCAGTGGCCCTTTACCTGTTGGTTTTGTTCCATGGCACCTGACACAGCCAGAAGAAGCTAATGACCAGTGGCAGCAACTGGAATTCAGTACTGTGTCTTTCTTTACAAGTTCAGCAGAATATTGTGTTCTGCTCTTGCATAATGACTTTTCTCAGAAACACCCACAGGTAAAAAAATAACACAGCAATCATAATTTTTGTTGGTCTGTGGTGCTCTGCATAATAAACAGAAGGAGATAATTCAGTCTGTTGTTTTGGAGACTGTTGTTCTACATGAGCTTAAAAATGTCATTTCACCTCAGGGCTCTCTACTGATTTTTTCAGCATTTACAATTCTTAGAAACATGGTTCTGTTATCTAATGTAATTAAGAAAGGTGTGGTTATAAACAACTGAAAAAAAGTGTTCAGTCATCTCCTTTGGGACTTCTTTACACTTCTGTGAGGTGAAACTTATTTTTTAATATTAAAATACTATTTCAAACTGACTGTGACCTTACAGAAGTAGCAAGCTACTTATGAAGGAACAGAAGAAGGGATGCACAGAGCACTGCAGAATTCCTGCTGGTGAAATATCATTAGCAAATAGACTTCTGAGGACACATGAACAGGCATGCTGCCTATTGTAAATGCATATAGAGCCTGAAAGAGGTGTAAAGCACTGATCACAGGAGCCTGATGAGCTAGGGCAACTGATCTGCCATGCCAAGAAAGACATGGACCTGTTGGTGAGGATCCAGAGGAGGCCCAGCAATACTGGGAGGGCTCAAACCCCTCTGCTGGGAGGCCAGGCTGGGAGAGTTGGGGGTGTTCAGCCTGGAGAAGAGAAGGCTCCAGGGAGACCTTCTGGTGGCCTTTCAGTACTTAAAGGGGGTCTACAGGGCAGATAGGGAGGAACTGTTTATCAGGGAGTACAGTGGTAGGAAGAGGGGCAACAGTTTTAAACTAAATGAGGGTAGATTTAGACTGTATAGAACAAAGACATTTTTTATGCTGAGGGTGGTGAGTCCCTGGCCCAGGCTGCCCAGAGAGGTGGTAGAAGAAAGCACTCAGGCATCAGGAGATGTATCACTGGTGAGGAGATGCTACTCCAAAGGCCTGGCTCATTTTTGCAGACCTGGAATTTGGAAAAGTATTTGAATGTTGGGTGCAGCAGAAATCTATTGAGACAATAAACATTCTCTTCATGGACTCCCTGTTCAGTACAGGACCATGTTTTAAGGCAAGCAGTTGATTCTGGAACAAGCCTCAAACGGATGGAAAGCAAAACAATGTGTACAAAAGATGAAGGGCCGTGCAATGTTTGTTAGCAAATGTCACTATTTTGTCGTGAATGGGGCTGTGGAGCAAACAGCAACACTTAAGAAAAGCAAAGCTAAAGATTATTTTGTATTATGTAACCCACAGGTAGAAAAAAAACCACACAGAAATGTTCTTCAAAAACAAAAGCCTTTAAAAACTGGGAATCTTGCTTTCTCTACCTTTAGCTTTTTGTTTGTTTTAGCCTTTAGGATTATGTGAGCTTGTCTTCAAAACCAGGAAAGTGAGATCCCTCTGTTTTAAAATCAAAACTGACAGCTATAATCACTAGAATTCTGGATCTTGGTCTTAGGGACAAAAAAGAAATACTTCAGTGTGAACAAGAAAATTGCTTTGGCAGCATCAGTTAATTCGAGGGGTTTTGTCAGCAGGGTCTTCATTCAAATCATCATTTACTCAAAACTAATCTCTTTTTGCTCCAGTCAGATTCAAAATTTTCTTTAAAATTCCAAGTCTACACACACTTAGTAAGAAGTTCCTACAGCAAAACATCTGTTTTGTTGTGACACTGAAAGATGTGTCTGTTATTATGGAATAGAGATTTTATTTACATTGATTTGTATGTCAGAGTGTTGAAGACTAAAACATAACAAGCACTGTATCAGGGCAAGATGTTACACCTTTAATTAGAAGAATTAACATTTGGATAGTATCCTCTAACAAGGCCATCCCTGAGCAACAAGGCCTCGAAGAAGACTCTTCAGTTGTCCACTGCCAACTTGGCCTAACTCAAGGCCCATGTATCCTTAGCTGAACTACCTTCATTATAATGCTAAAAATCACATCCAAAAGTATCCTTGCACAAATGAAGACCCTTCCCCCGAGCATGTGCAGCAGTAGAAGTGTGGAGTCAGCAGTAATATAATTGTATGTAAATTACTAACCAATCATTGTAAAGAAAATGAGCATGAAAATTGCTCGTTTGTAAGTTTTTTCAGTTTGAAACCATTACCCCTCATCTTAACCCTACAGTCCCTGATGGAGAGTCCCTCTCTATCTGTCCTGTGCACTGAAAGGCCACAGGAAGGTCTCCCTGGAGCCTTCTTTCTTCAGGCAGAACAACCCCAACTCACTCCACCTGTCTGACTGCACCAAAGATTACAAATACCAGATGGTTTAGAGACATAATTTCTTAGTAATTCACCTTATCAAATAACACTGTTATGTTTTAGGAAAAAAAAAAAAAAAAATGCTTCCCAACACCAACAGCATGATCAGAAAACAAAAATCAGTGCTAGAACTAATTTATGGTGCAGGGTGTCCAGTCATGACTGCTGAGCAAGTGAACCTTCTGGCACTTTGGTAAGAAGCACTAACCTTTGAGAGCAGACTGTAAGAACTGAGGGTAACCCTCCTTTCAGTTGCTGCTGCTCAAACCCACCAGTTTCTGAATCTCCATTTGCAGTTTAGTGGCTGGGCCTACTCACTGTGATTACATCTGCAGCAGCACATTACACTAGTCTGGAACCAGTCTCTGCCCCTGAGCTGAACTGACACAGAATATCCTCCTGGAGACCTCACCTGGAGCACTGTATCCAGCTCTGGAGCCCTCAGCACAGGAGGTACATGCAACTATTGGAGCAGGGCCAGAGGAGGCCCAGCAATGCTGGGAGGGCTGGAACCCCCTCTGCTGGGAGACCAGGCTGGGAGAGTTGAGGGTGTTCAGCCTGGAGAGGAGAAGGCTCTGGGGAGACCTTCTGGTGGCCTTTCAGTACTGAAAGGAGCCTATCAGAATGACAGGCATTTTAGCAGGGGTTGTTGTGACAGGACAAGGGGTGATGGTTTTGAATCAAAAGAGGGAGATTCAGACTAGATAAGACGAAGAAATATCTTTACACTGAGAGTGGTGAGACCCTGTCCCAGGTTGCCCAGAGAGATGGTTGATGCCTCATCCCTGGAAACATTCCAGGTCAGGTTGGACAAGGCTCTGAGCAACCTGCTCTAGTTGCAGATGTCCCTGCTCCCTGCAGGCAGGTTGGACTAGGTGACCTTGAAAGGTCCCTTCCAATTCTATGATCCAACATCCATTCTATTACATCCTCAGAACGACAGTGAAATGACACAGTCTGCCTACTGGGGATGGCAGGATGTATCCCCTAAACCATACGCTGGAGTATTTTGGGAAACTGCTCATTGGCCCAGGCTAAAACCATGGAAAATTAATGAGAATCAGGAGAAACAACTGAGGTGCAATGCTCAGGAACATCCTGATGCTGTTTAGTTTGCTGGGATGGGCAGAGCTTTAAAGAGCCTGGGCATTTTTCACACTTTGATCAGGTCCTCACAGCAACAGCCCACACAGGCTGCAGCATTTCTTGCCTTAATACCAAGCACTCTCAGGCATATAGTCCTAAAGCTCACACCTGCATGTGACATTTCCCTGAGAAGTGCCCTCGTGTCATCATCATCCCTGGCTCTTTCCTGTTGCTCATGCTCCAGGGGATTACTGTCTGCATAACAGTGAGGGTTCAGCAGAGCTGCTGGTGCCCAAAGTCTGGCACCATAGCTCAGCTGAGGTGAACAGCAGAGGGAAAGGGGTAATCACTGAATCCCAGAATCCTGGAATGCTTTAGGCTGGAAAGGACCTCTAAAGATCAGAGAATTGCACAGAATGGTGGGGATTAGAAGGGACCTCTGGAAATCATCTAGCCCAATCCCCCTGCAACCAGCAGGGACATCTTTAATGAGATCAGGTTGTTCAGAGCCCCATCCAACCTGACCTCAAATGTTTCCAGGGATCTCTGATCCTCATGGGTTCCTTCCAGCTCAGGATATTGTGTGATTCCCTTTCATACCCAGTAGCAGCATCTGCTTCTTACAGGGAGCATGCAGAGCCTGGGTATCCAGGATTTTAGCTCTCATTCTCCCTTGTCACTGTTCTGTCACCTCACCTCTCCTTACCTGTGTTCAGCTTCGCTCTCACCACCACCATGCGACATGAACTGGTCTTTCACAAGAACCAAACTTCTGCTCCACGGATCTCAAAGCACTTCCACAAGGATGGCATCAACATTAGGGGGTTGATTTATTTTTTTTTTCCCCCTTATAACCAGGGAAGAAACAAGAGGGGAGTAACTCGCTAAGACTTTACTCATGGCAGAGCTGCAGTGATAGTGCAGTCTGTTCACCAGGACATTGTTAGTATTCCAGAATCCTGGCAGAATGACACCTACAGTCCATGTCCTAAACTTCCACAGCTGCTTGCTAAGAAGAGCTGTGCTGAAGCTGTGCTTGAGCTTGCCAAGGCCTTGTGCTCAACAAGTTTTTTCTATTTGGAGACACTGTGACTACTTTCAGGTTTTGTAGCTAGTTGTTTTGGAAGTTTTAAATAGTGGGAAGATACTGATTTGGGGGAAAATGAACTAAATCACAACACAAAACAGCTGCACTTGAATTCACAGCATTACAGAATCATGGGATAGTTTGGGTTGGAGGGGACCTTTCAAGGTCACCTAGTCCAACTCCCTGCAGGGAGCAGGGACATCTGCAACTAGAGCAGGTTGCTCAGAGCCTTGTCCAACCTGACCTGGAATGTTTCCAGGGATGGAGCATAGGCCACCTCTCTGTGCAACCTCGGCCAGGGTCTCACCACCGTCAGTGTAATAAAATTCTTCTTTTCCTGATAGTTAGTTAGCTAAATTACAGCTCCAGCTGCTCTCCTCTGCAACTGCTCTTTAACACTGAAGTGTTTGGAAGCATTTGTCAGCATCTTCCAGCACAATAATGACCAATTTCATCCCTGCAAAACCTATCCAAGAATTCTTGGCATGTTGGTACCCTCCAAATGACTCAGCCTCCTTTAGAAGAACGAAGCAGCTCAGGGAATGTTGGGAAGGGCGGGCACTGTAACCCTACACAGAGCTCAGAACAGTCAAATGCATAACTGCTACAGAAAGAGCAGGAGATAGAAATGTTTGGACAGGGGAGGAAAGTAGGAATAGAAACAGGAAAGACAAGCAGGGATGCACATGGAATGGAAAGTGGGAGAAAAGGATACACAGGGACTCTGAAATGAGGAGAAAAGACAGTGGGGAGTATCAGAGTAAAGGAAACGATGCATGTCCTGGTATAGAGCAGGCCAGGACATGAGGGAATCTGGTACACGGAGGAGAGAACAGACACAAAAGCTGCTACGGGAGCACAAAAGCAATTGTTTGGAATGACACTACCCTCTGGTGGTCAAAACATATGTACACCGGGAAGGTAAGCCACTTGGAACTGGTTGTACAGGTAACTATGGCTTGTTTTGACCCCTTACTCATGGCATTGGCAACAACTATACTTTAAAACCCAACCCAAAAACCAATCAATCAATTCCAACCCACACTTCAGTAACCCACCTTGAAGCCACGCTGTGAAATGGCACATCCACCTCATTAGTGTGCCATTCAAAGTGACACATTCATGACTGCTCTGAGACTCAGAAACTGACAGGCAATCATGTTTATGTTCTCCGGCGACCTGCAAGAATAGGAGCAACACACACGGCTGTGCTTGGCTGTGTAAATAAGGAAAGTGACACAATACTAAATTCTCAAATTATTCCCAAGTAAAATGAAAAAGCTATTTAACCTACAGTCTTCTGCTTTACCTCTTTGGCAAAGAAGCTCTTTAGAACCGACATTCACTTTTTCCATGGCCTGGACCCACAGACTCCAGTATCTAGATGTCACTTTAATATAAGTATTTAAGGAAAAGCTACAATATTGCTTGTAAGAAAGAGAAATGGAAGATTTTTTTTTTCTCAAGTCAGCGAGGATCACATCTGTAATTATGTACACTGTCACCAATTAATTCCAAATGAAGTGCATAAAACTCTGATCAGAAGGGGAAAAGATGAAACAGAGGATCCTCTATATATATATACATACATTAAAAGTAGCTTTTCTTTTTCTGAACCTTACTTATAAGACAATATTGCTTAATTTCATCCCAAATCTTAAATGCATAAAGGATAGAACTGCTTGGGGTATTTTCTTCCATATTACAGAACATCATTGCTGAGAAAAGTAATTGCTTCAGTTCAGGGTTTCCATGAAGGTGCTTTGGGACTTCTGGAAGCACTTTACACTAACGTGTCCCCTGCCCTTCCTCACTTGCTTTTCTTCACATTGCACAAAGAATCAAAGACAAGTTATTAACCACTCTGACGTTCTCTCCTTTCCTCTGTTCCAGTATCACTGTGCTACTGCTGGCTTTTTTTTCTCCATCCCGTTAAGAACATCCCTATTTCTCACAGACAAATGATCCTCTTGGAAGCTGAGCCTCCCAAATACTCTTTTTACACCAGAACTTTTGAAAACCATAAGTCTCAATGGTCCTATATCTCTGTAAAGAGCTTGTCACATCACTCCCTCCTAGAGAAATGCTTCTAAGTTCTGCAACGTTGACCTTTACGGCAGGCTGACCTTCAACTAAAATACGGGTTCGCTTTTGTTAACTTGGAAGTAATTTATTTATGTGTTGCCTCCTTGCAATGAATACACCGTGCAGACCTTGATCGGGCAAGAGTTACTCCTGCGAGGTGTGACATACTGTCATCTCTGATGCCATCTTGTGGCAAAGATCCTCGAAATTCTCGGCATTCGTCCGTCCTTGCACAGGTGCGTTTCAGAGCAGCGGTAACCTCTGGCAGCAGCGCTTCGGCTTCACCGTTCAGAAACCAGGGTCGTGCGGCACCAGGCGGGGACTCGGGGGACGAGCAGCAGGAAAAAGCACTCCAAGCCGCATTCATTCTTTCCACGGGCTCTAAAGCTAAAGCGGTACATCAAAGGACAGAGGACAACCCCGTGTGAGCTCAGAACCCACGCATTTCTTGCTCCTGTCCCCTTGCACAACACTGGCAGCGAGAGGTGCATTTTCCAGGCATGTAACTGCAAAGCAGCTCTGCAGGCACAGACTGAGGGAAAACTCAGCCCCAGCCTAATAGGACAGGGTTTTTTAAATTTACAGCTCTTACCTCACACTGGACTCACCCTTCTCAGTTATGAAGCACAAAAAACTAACCTAAAGGAGGCCCTGCCTATTTTTTCAGAGCTGTCCCGAGGCCATTTGGAGTCCTCTCTGAAAGGCAACGTAACCACATTCTGCAGCATGAGGACAATGCCTATTTTTAGCATTACTTCCACTGGAGAAGCCCAAGGATCAGCACCTGCCTCCTCCTGCCACTCTCTCGTATGCCTTTCCCCCAGCAAACAAGTGGGAAGAAGAAGCCGAGTTCACCCACACACCTGCGACCTGCACAGGGAGGTTCCCAAGAATAAGGGAAACTGCTCTGAAAGCATTATAGAATCAGAAAATGGTATGGATTGGAAGGGACCTTTAAAGGTCATCTAGTCCAACCCCCTGCAGTGGGCAGGGACATCTGCAGCAAGTATTTGATGTGTGTTAGCGGCAAGACTAGGCGCTAAAAGGCTGATGGACTCCAAGCCTCTAACTCTACCCAGTAAAACAAAAACGTGTATTTAAACATACTTTTAGTCCTATGTGAAACAATACAGTCATTGAATCATAGAATGCTTTAGGCTGGGACAATTAAAGGTCATCTAGTTGCAACCTCCCCTGCATTAGAGCAGGTTGCTCAGCGCCCCATCCAACCTCACCTGGAACGTTCCCAGGGATGGAGCATCTCCCACCTTTCTGGGCAACCTGGGCCAGAGTCTCACCACCCTCGGTGTAAAATGTTTCCTTCTTCTCTCTAGTGTAAATCTCCCCTCTTTTAGTTTAAAGCCATCACCCTTTGTCCTTGCCCTGCTAAAAACTCTGTCCCCATCTTTTTTAGAGGCCCCTTTTAATACTAAAAGGCCACCAGAAGGTCTCCCCAGAGCCTTCTCTAGGCTGAACAACCCCAACTCTTCCAGCCTGGCCTCCCAGCAGAGGGGTTCCAGCCCTCCCAGCATTGCTGGGGCTCCTCTGGCCCCGCTCCAACAGGTCCCTGTCTCTCCTGTGCTGAGGACTCCAGAGCTGAGGAGCCCTTCTTCGGTGTAGCCGCCCAGCCCGTTTCTGCCGGGCACAGATAGCCCTGCTCTCCCTTCCCCTCGGCACCGAAGCGCGGGAAACCTGCCGGGCGCGCGCACGCCCCTCCCGCCAGCTCGCGCGCTCCTTTCGCCCCTCAGCGGGGCGCCGCGCGCATGCGCGGCCCCGCAGCCCTCTCGCGCGCGCTGCCGGCGGCCGCGGCTGCCCCGAATCGTGCAGCGCCCGCCCCGAACCGTGCGAGCGCTCGGCTGAGGTAGCGGAGGTCGGGGGGACGCTGCCGTCGCCACTCCTCAGCCCGCCGCGGGACGCAGCGTTATTCTTTAACCTGCTGTCCCCTGGCTGCGGAGAAGCGGCGTTTCCGACCCGACCGAGAAATTGGCTCCTTTCCCGCTCCCCCCGTGGGCGGGAGCGGGGGCTCGCCCGCCCTCCCTCCTTCCCCACCGCGGGAGGGCTGAGGCGAGCTCCGGCCGCCCCACCGCGGAGGGGCTGAGGAAAAGCAGAGCCTGCCTCTTCCCTCCCTTCCCCGCCTTCCACCGCAGGTCTCTACCTGCCTTCTCCTAACCCGTTCCCTGGCGGGGAGAGGAGGGGAGAGGGACCCCCGTGCCCTCGCCTCGCCAGGCTGGACTGCCCTGCCCTTTGCTCCCGGCAGACGGAGGTGAGTCAACCGTCTCGCAGGCTGCAGGCAGGTGGGGACAGTAGCCGGCTCCTACCTCCAAGGGAAAGGGTGGTCATTTTCCCTCCCTCTCCCGCTTGCTTTCTCCCTGTAGGCGCTGAGGCTGAGCAGGGTGGACTCCTCCTTCCAGTCCTTCGGCCTGCGAAGCTTCTCGCCATGGCTGTCGGTGGGGTCGGCACCTCGCTGTTGCTGATGGCCGGCATCATGCTCACGGTGGGGCTGTGCAGGAGATTAACCCGCCGACGGCTGCGCCTCCGCCCGCGCCTCTGCACTTTCCTCTTGGAGATGTTCAGCACCTTCCAGATCTGCGCCTGCACTAAGGAGCTCTGCCTGCTGGGCAACGTGGAGCCGAAGCCGCACACCGCCCTCACTCTCACCTACGGCTTCACCGTCCTGCACGGCTTGACCCTGCCCGGCAGCACATGCAACCCCTGCGGCACCTTGCAGCCCATGTGGGCCGGTGGGACGTCGGTCAAGACGGGGGGACTCAAGATCGCCGCGCAGTTCGTGGCTGCGGTGCTTGCCAGGGTGTTCATGCACTTTATCTGGAGCCTGGGGATGGCCGAGAGTCATTTTGGAGCGCTCTCACAGGACTGCAACAACCCCATGCAGACTGCCGAGATACAGGCGTTCTGCATAGAACTGCTCTTCTCTGTCGTTTTCCAGCTGACCGCCCTGCGAGTGGAAAGTATTAATCCCAAATACAAAGTCCATGTGATTGCTTTTCTCATCACCATGCTCGTGTATGCAGGTTAGTATCTTTTTTTCTTTTTCTTTTTCCCTTCTGTACCTGCAATACAGTTCTAACAGGAGGGTGGTTATTTTTGTGGAAGTGTAAAGGTGCAAAACTATTTTCCTCTGGTTACAAAAAAAAAAAAATGCTTCAAGGAAAGACTTTGGTCCTATATATACAGAGTTCATTTAGAGTTTATGTGAAGTTTGCCTGATTAGATTCCAGGCAGGGGTGGGGTTAAGAGGGAAACGGTTACGAATTTAAGATGATATCAAATCTACAAGCAAAAGGTGTTAAGGGTTTCACACAGCACTGTTAAAGTACCTCAGTGAAGGACTGTTTCATAATCCGACTTTATATAGAGTGAGAGATTTCATACAATGTGCTCTGATTTCCAAGTGGCATTGCAAGAGCATCAGGAAAAAAATTGCGGGTTGTGAACCAGCAGGGGGTACAGACCGGGAATATGGAAGCTCTGCATTTCAATAGTGCATCGTTCATGTCAGTGCCGTTTATTTGAACCCTTCAATCAGAAGCAGGAATGGTTATTTGTAGAATACACGTAGAAAAGGTAATACTTCATGAAACCAAATGCTAAAAAAAGACAAAAATGCAGGTGCCTGTTGTATCGTGGCATTTAGAAGTCTCCTGTCTCTATGATGTCCTGTGTGACCGTGTCCTTGCCTCTTCCTCATGCTTCCCAGAGCTGGGATAGTTACCTGTGCAGCCTCTCTGGACCAGCAGGGAGGAAGAGGTGACTGTTGTGACTGCTGATGCTCCCTGTTGTACCCTGTGAAGTTCCAGGCTTAAGTCACATGAGGGCTGCCCTGAAGGGAGTGGGTTGTACTCGGAAGAAGATTTTGAATTTTCTGGTACAGGGAGGTGAGAGAGAGATGGAAAGAGAGAGCTCCTTGTTTCTACAGCCCCTACCACAGAGAAAGTGCTCCAAGAGGTGAAATCCTTTTATGAGGGAGGGAGATCACTCTTCTCTGCAAACATCTGGGATGTCATTGATGTCTTATCCAAAATGTTTTGGATAAGTCTTGTGCTATCTGACATAATAGCATATAGTAGAATAAAACCCAGTATAAATTTCAGATGTATTGATGAAAAAGCCTATACTCAATTTTATGTTTAGCTGAAATTAGCTAATACCTGATGGATTAAAAGCAGCCCATGGAGAATTCTGAGAATTAACTTAGCAGTTTGAGCTACTTTCTAAAATTAACTTTTGAAGGTGGAGACAAGGTGTCAGTGCCTTTTAGCACATTAAAGATATCTTGGAATGGCTCAGTAAAAGTGTACCTAAAGCTCTATCCTCCCTCTTCTACAAGCAGAAAAAGAGGGATTCTTGAGTCTTAATATTATTTCCCCACTTATCAGATAGTCATATAAAATCCTAAGTGTCACATTGCTTTTCCCTTCATTTATTCATCCAAAGGATTGGGGCCCACTGTCCATGGCCAGGCTGGCCTCCAGTCTGTTTCTAGCAGGATAAATCTATGTGCTGAGTCCCCTCCCCTGGCATAACCTCAGGCTGGTTAGGGCTTCCCAGTGCCATCCATCTGCCTGTCCTTCCAGGAAACATCAGACCTGCTGCTCCCAGGCCTCCCTGCACACAGTTTGTTTGTATAGTCTGCAGAACACCCTGTGCTACCTGGACATTTTTCTGTCCATTTCTTTTAATCTGGAAACAAGTATAAATATTCCTTCCAGGCAGCAGATACTAAGTATAGTTTTGTCCCTTGTTTAGTGAAAAATCTAATTCTTTCATGTTCTCTCTGCTCCAAGCTTGGTAAGCTTTTTACCCTTTGCTAAACTCAAGTTCAAAAACCAAAGGTGAAAAATGTTGTCTTTCCCCGGCAGTAGTATGAGCCCTGTTTTCCTGTGCACCAAGATGTGGATTGGAGCCTCTTGATGCAGAGAAGTGTGTAGAATAGAATCACAGAATCATTCAGGTTGGAAAATACCCTTGGGATCGTTGAGTCCAATCCCTAACCCTACTCTAGAAAGTTCACCCCTAAACCAAATCCCTCAAAACCACATCCAGGGATGGTGACTCAACAACCTCCCTGGGCAGCCTGTTCCAGTATCCAACTACCCTTTCAGTGACATTTTTCCCTAATGCCCAGTCTAACCCTCCCCTGGTGCATCTTGGATCCATTCCCTCTTGTATCACAAATTATCTGTGAGAAGAGACCAGCACCAGCCTCTCTACAATGTCCTTTCAGGTAGTTGTAGAGTGATGAGGTCTCCCCTCAGCCTCCTCTTCCTCACACTAAACAGACCCAGCTCCTTTAATCTCTCTTCATCAGATTTGTTCCCCAGGCCCTTCCCCAGCTCTGTTGCCTCCTCTGCACTTGCTCCAGCACCTCGAGATCTCTCTTGGATTCAGGTGCCCAGAACTGGACACAAGCTCAAGGTTTGACCTCCCCAGTGCTGAGCACAGGGGGATAATCACCTTCCTACTTCTGCTGTTCACACTATTTCTAATACAGGCCAGGATGCCATTGGTTTCTTGGCCACCTGGGCACACTGCTGGCTCATATTCAGCCTCTTGTCAATTAGAACCCCCAGGTCCTTTTCTACCAGCAGCTTTCCAGCCCCACTTCCCCCAGCCTGTAGCTTTGCATGGAGTTGTTGTGGACCCAAGTGCAGGACTTGGCCTTGTTGAAGCTCATCCCATCAATGTTGGCCCATCAGTCCAACTCTGTCCAAGAGCCTCCCTATTCTCATGCAGATCAACACTCCTGCCTAACTTGGTGTCATCTGCAAACTTACTAATGATACAGTCAATGTCCTTAACAAGGTCATAATTAAAGATGTTAAACAGAAAAGGTCTCAGCACTGAGCCTTGAGGAACATCACTTGTGACTGGACACCAGCTGGATTGAACTCCATTGACCACCACTCTTTGGGCCTGTCCATCCAGCTAGTGCTTGATCCAGCAGATCAGATGCTCATCTAGGGCAGGAGCAGCCAGTTTTTCCATAAGAATTCTATGGGAAACAGTGTCAAATGCTTTTTGAAAGTCTAGGTAGACAATGTCCACAGCCTTTCCCTCAACCAGTAGTTTGGTCATCTTGAAGGAAATCAGGTTTGTGAGGACATGTGTAAACCCCAAGATTCCTGTCACTGAGCTATTATAAAACAAGGGTGGGAGAGGCTGCTGCTATTAATTTATTTGATTAAATCACAGGCACTGCAACAGTTCTCTTCTTCAGTGGAAGGTACATGTAGGACACTTAAGAGCTTCTCAGACCTTTCTTGCTGCCTGTTTCCCTTTGCCCACATCTACACACAAATGTTCCCTGGGATATCCTCCATTCTCCTGCCCCTTCCATTCTGAATCAAGGCTGCAGACCAGGGGATCCCTTACCCACAGCCATCAGCACAGTCTCCTGACAACATGACAAGTAGCTGAGGCAATTGTGAAGGGCCTGGTAGGCAGCTACAACCTGGGTCTGATGCATGTATACAGCCCATGGTATATCCTGTGGGTCTTGTGGTACAGCCCTAGCTATGTGGCCAGTAAGTCAAGGGAGATGGTTCTGGCATTCTGGTGAGACCCCTCTGCACTGGTGGGTCCAGCTCTGGAGTCCTCAGCACAGCAGAGACAGGGAGTTGTTGGAACAAGACCTTAGGAGCCCCAGTCATGCTGGGAAGGCTGGAACCCCTCTTCTGGGAGGTCAGGCTGGGAGAGTTGGGGGTGTTCAGCCTGGAGAAGAGAACGTTCTGGAGAGACCTTCTGGTGGCCTTTCAGTATTAAAAGGGGCCTGTCAGAAAGATGGGGACAATATTTTTTAGCAGGACCCGTTGTGGTAAGACAAAGGGTGATGGTTTTGAACTAAAAAGAGGGGAGATTCAGACTAGAGAGAGGGAAGAAATCTCTTTACACTGAGGGTGGTGAGACACTGGCTCAGGTTGCTCAGAGAGGTGGGAGATGCCCCATCCCTGGAAACATTCCAGGTGAGTTTAGCCAGGGCTCTGAGCAACCTGCTCTAGTTGCAGATGTCCCTGCTCACTGCAGGATTGGACTAGGTGACCTTGAAAGGTCCCTTCCAACCCAAACCACTCCATGATACCCTGTTTGAGAA
This sequence comes from Corythornis vintsioides, assembly GCA_025447755.1. NCBI lineage: Eukaryota > Metazoa > Chordata > Aves > Coraciiformes > Alcedinidae > Corythornis > Corythornis vintsioides. The sequence continues at coordinate 38,840 of JAOEGS010019889.1, forward strand.
ATGGTGCTTTGTACAGGCAGTCCAAGGAGTGATTTCCAGATGAGGTGTTCTGGGTAGTGCCCTCCAGCTGCCCAAGTTCTCAGTGTCTACAGAGACATGGAAGACAAGCAGATGCTTAACTTAGCTGGGCTGGATAATTCTCAGGAAATCTTCTGCAGCTCTTCATTGTTTATAAGGAACTTGAGTGCAAGAGAAATAATTACTGTCTAAAAATGGAGTGCAAGAAGGAACATCTCATATTCCAATTTGGTTTGGGCAAACTTTTGCCAGACAGTCATATCCACGTGGCTTACACCATCTAAATGTATTGATACACACACAAAAAAACCCATTACATTGGATTTTTACTGGTAAGTGATGTTGTTGGGAAAAATAATAGGTCGGTGTTGTGTGTACCCCATAAAAGGTACTTGGGTATATCATGCAACTTAATCCAACAAATAACAGTGGATTTTACAGGATTTTCAAAATTACAAGCTGTTTCTTTAGTTTTCCTTCTACTTCTCCATGGTTAAAAATACTTGCTTTGGTTTATTTGTTGTTTGTTTACATGTAGTCTCACACAGACTCAATTTTCACAGTAGTACATAGTGTACATAAAAGCTGCAACACTGCATTTCATGCTGGTTCTTCTAATAAATAGAAGGAAAAAGAGAGCATTATGTCTTTGTGTGTTAAGGGGGTGATTCAGAAGCTGAGGATGCAGATCATATACATGTTGGTAGAGAATATTTGTGGATATTTCCTTGGGGAAAAAATATATATACCTAAAGTAGGTGAAGTTAAAAAATACACCTTTTGAGGGCTTTTTATTTACAGGCAATAGTAGAATCGTATGAAATTGGTTAAATCTTTCTGAGTCTAATAGATTAAGCTAAAAATGACATCCATATTTTTAATTTCTTCCTAATTTTGTTTTGCCTTTATAATTTCAAAAGTTGCAGTTGCTTTCTCCCCCATTCCATGGAGCACATGTTATTTCATGTTTTAAAGGTTTGATGTGTACAACATCAAAGATGTTACACTTCTTTTGCCATAAAATCATTTTTCTGGTACACTGACTGAGATGTTTAATAAATGTTTTTAAATGAGATTATGCTGGTGGCCCTGGCCTGTGGTTGATATTCCAGTAGTTATTAGTCACTAATATTGAAGAAATACAGCAGTTAATACTCTAATGTTTGATGTTCAGAAAGAGCAACTGCATCCTGAGAGGGAAATTCTACTCTTAAATGAATGTTTGTGGCTATAAAAGCAGAAGCAGTGAATTCATAAATAGATTCCAGTGAAGTAAATTATTGTAGATGGCCTCCCTGGCACCAGTGGAAGCTGTTAATGTGTCAATGTGCAGATTTGCACCATAAATCTGAGATGCTGTTGAGAACAAGTGTAAAACCAGTTCACCAAAGATTAAAACCTTCCTGAACTCTAATAATGGTAAAAGAAATAATGTGGGGAATGTAGAAAGAGAAATACAGAAGAAAAGAATGAGAAGGCCTTACTAAAGCTTTGGGTAATGGTTTGTGTGCCTCTAACAAACAGGGCATTTGTACAAAGGGCAGGGCCAAAACTCTTGCTGGATTCTTGGAGAAAATCAAGAATAAGCTTTAAGAAACTAAATGGCCACAATGGTATAAAATTCCATGGCAAGAGATTAATAGATAAAACAGATATGAGGCAGTTAGTAACTAACAGGTAATTTCACTGTGTAATGCTTTTTCTGGGGGATTGCATTGAGACAACCAACATATGTCAGAATTAAAACCACCTACCTCCAAGTTCATCTGCAGTGCACTTAAAGTTTAGTCCCCACCACGTAATGTGTTTGGATTGCATTGGGAGAATGTTCAGGCAACTCCCTATATATTTGAAGTCAGAGGCAAGGAAAGGTGCTTGGCTTCTTTAAGCTTCTCTTTCCAAGGGACAGTTTGTTTTTATTTTAGTCAAGTTTTCTCCAAGTTGTTACCACATGATAATCTTAGTGTTGTATCAATTAATATTTGTGTTCTAAGAAAGTACAGAGGTCATCTTGGCAACAACAGCACTTCAGAGTATTTTACATTATTTTATTTATTATTTTATTATTTATTTTACATTATTACACTTGTATATGTGTTACGTGTGACATGGGGGTTTAATGGAAGCTTAGTATTCAGTTACTAATATTTGTGTAGCTTCTGTCTCTTCTAACAGTGTGGTGCAGAGTATTAGCAGAGCAGCTCCTAGTTTTATCAACAGAAACATGGAACATTACCTGAAGCCATCTCTTCAAAATATATTTGCTAGAAAGAGATAAAGAGAGTTACAGCCCACATTTATTTTAAAGAACTTTAGAAACCAGCTAAACTGTCAAACATATTGTTGGGTAAAGAACTTCAGCAGAGTTTATCTGTTCACATGATTTTTGTTAAATGGTTTTGTTGCAGGGTGTGTGTTACTTATAGTATTATGTAAATTTCAACATTAATTTTAAATGGCTTGATTTCATATTGTTTACATTTTATTGCAGGTGGGAATCTCACAGGAGCCATATTTAACCCAGCATTGGCTTTTTCATTACATGCAAGTTGTTTCTATGACAAATTTTTGAGTTACTCTCTAGTATATTGGATAGCACCATCCTTAGGTAAGTTCTTAATACTTTATGTGTTTGAGAAAGTGTTATTTACTACATGGTTCAGAAAAATGACTATTTGATAGCCTGCTCATTTTCTGTTAAATAACATCCAGAAAAATATTCAATTCTAATGTAATGTGTAGGAGTTATTCAGAATCATGGGTTTGTGCTGCAGATGTAAGGTACATATTGTAAACCTGTTGAATACCCTGTGTAGAGCACCTATAACTATTCTGTGAGTCAGGCATCAACTGGAGTTTTAAGCACCAGCTTTATTCACAAAATACCTATTGTTTTGGTCAAGAAACAACCATGTTAGGTTATTTAATTGTGTCATTTAGATGTCATGTTCAAAGTCTAGGTACTTTTGGGCTGCTTTGAGCAAGAAAATGTACCTACCAAAAAAACATAACTCTAAATGGGCAAGTGTTCAGTTTGGGGTTAACTAGTGAGTTATAAACCAACAGCTGTTTACTCTGGAGCATGATCCTTTTAAAGCTGACTATTGTTCTGGGACTTGGTATTAAAATCCAGCCTGTTTGAGGTGTGCTGCAAATTCTGAATGCTGACCAAAGGCCCACTTACAGATCCTAGCAGAATATTAAAATGAAGAAAGGCTACCTGAAAGTAAATATTAGCCTAAGTTAGAGAAACTTACTGGTTAGCATGCAGTATGTGTCTGGCTTTGTGACAGTAACACAAGGACATAAGGGTGATTAGTTAAAAAAAAAAAACCAACAAAAAACCCCATAAGTATTAAGACAAGTGCTTAAAATATTTAATAA
>JAOEGS010019890.1:0-16666 GCA_025447755.1 Corythornis vintsioides
ATTTTAAAAAATTTAAAAAAAAAATTGAAAAATGAGATGTTCCAAAACAATTGACCAATGGTCCCAAGTACAGCAGAGGACCAATTCCATCCCCACAAATTACTTGGTAGAAGTTTGATGAGCAATGTGGTTTGTAGCCTTGATTAATTAGCATTTGCCTCTAACAAGAAGCTAATGCAAAGAGCTCAGATACCTATAGATCTTTTTAAAGATTTTTAAAAATCTTCCTGATATTATTAGAAATTAGAATTTTCTGGCAATGATCCCTGTTAAAAACACTCGGATGACTTCATACTGCACTGCTTTTTTTTGGGTATTATTAATTTTTCATCCTGCTTCTGTGACATGTCAGCTCTCATAATTAATATTTTCCACCTCCACACTTTATTTGGTAATTTTCACATATTCCTCTCACACCCTGTCTCCTCTCAGGGCAATTTGCTTTGTGGGGACTTGACAGAAAAGAAAAACAAGAATCTAATAATAAATTCAGCAAGACTTGTAAGAAGGAAAATGCATTTTGTATCAGGATGAGAGTAAACAGTGTATTTTTGATCAATCACTGTCAGTTAAGCAGCTATGAAATTGTTATTTCTCACAGTAATGTGGGTATAAATGTTTTAATATCTAAATGTTTAGAGTGAAATCAAAGCCAGGCAGCAATCCCCATTTAATATTTGTCTATTTCATTACAATCTCATCCCCCTGATTTTCCCTGAGACAGAAGATATTTCCTTGGTCAGAATACTTAAATAGTAAATGGAACAGTATTAATTTAATTAATTTTAACAGCATTTAATTTAAATTTAAACTGTTAACATTCTAAACAGTTGCAATGAGTTTTAGTAGCCAGGAAACCCAGTCTAGCCAGAACACAGCTAATTAATTTTGCTTCATTAAAGTGCTACTTCTGGAAAAATCTTTCATTTAATTTCATTTAAAATTTCATTTAATTCAAAACACTGCTGCTTCAGCTATGGGACTGCTGGATTTTTTTAGCTGGACTTTAGATTTTCAAATGAAGTTTTTTATCAGCCCCCCCCTCAAATTAAATGATCTCCACCCTACTGACATTTCTAAATGTTCTTCCAAAAGAAATTATTATTTAGTAGAAAAGAAAATAGGTTGGTTTCTTTAGTTCTGAGTGATTCCATGGCAGTTGATTTCAGAACAAACCACATTTAGTGAGGGATTGGCCTTTACCAGTGGCCATGTAGCTTTAAAGCTATCTCTAAAACACAATCCTCCCAGTAGCCAAAGGAGCTGGAACATAATTTAATTCTCTTTGTTCTAATCTTGAGGCTTTCTTCTGCTGCAAAATGGTAAATAAATGTCAGCTCAAGAAGCAGCAGCAATTTATATTCTTGTACACCAGGAAGCCAGTTCAAAGCTCTTAGATTTATATTGCTTTTACAACCCTTAGATCATACCAGCTTTTGGGGGATTTTTAGGGTTGAAAAATAGTTCCCAAGGGTCTCATTTTCCTTGTATCATATTAACACTGTGCACCATTCACTCCTCAGATATTTTTTTTTTCTTTTTAAAGAGTCTATATTTATTCTGAGCATTAAATATAGAAGTACCTTTCTGTTATGAACCATAAATTATTGACAATAAAGTGTTATTCAAGCCTTGTTCAAAGTAATTTTTTCCCCCACGTAACACTGAAATCACTGCTATTAAATGTTGAAAGTTTCAAATAGGGGAATATTTCCTTTTTAAAACAAAAGGACGAGTTGAAATGAGTTGCCAGAGCTTCTATTTAGACAAGAATGAAGCATATCTTTGTTTCCACAGAGATAACAGCTATTCTGCATCCAACATGTAAAAACCTGTCTCTGGTGTAGTCCTATTGTCAAGAAGAACTTGCCAGGCTCCCCAGTCTTGCTCTGCATGAAGCCCAGTTCCCCTTGCTGTAAAAAAACCTCCTCAGCTGCAAAGTTCAGCATGTGCCTGGCCTTTTGCTCTAAGATGTTTGTAGAAAATGATTAAAAATCAAATTATATATCATTAGAATATATAGTGTATTATATAGAGTATATTTATATCTTTTTTTATGTATGAAAAATAACAGAAATAATGTGTTATTCTGCTGGTTTTATATCTTATTTCAACTTTAGAAAACATTTTTATTTTATTTTAATTTTTTTAAGTAAAAATATGTCAACTTTTATATTAGTTTGATGTAGTGTAATGGTTAAACCACGTCACCCAAGCACATTATGTCAAGTCAGAGTGCTGTAATGAAATGGAATGTGACACTTTCTGTCACAACATATTATTTTCTGACATGTTTTGACACATGCTATTATTGACATTATATTCCTAAAAGAAAATCCACTTCAAGTAATATTTTAATTGTTCTAGCACAATAGTAAAAAATCCATTTCTCTTCTAATTACCAACAGAACGATTATAAATATCAAATATTTTATATTTTATAGAATATAAAAATAATCCTTTAGTAAAAATACAATAACCACCTGAAGCAGCTGCACAGCATTAAGAGAATGGCAATTTTAAGAACATAATTCATAAACTGTTGTACTATTAGCATTTTGATATTGGTAAGAAAATTAGGGTCTTGATAACATCTTTTTAAGAATTAACAAAAAAAAATGACATCTTGGATCTCTTCCAACGTGAGCCACTATCTAGTGATTTGAAGGGAAAAAAAATCTATTTAGTGGTACTTGAAGCTGTTACAAATGAGCATTTTTTACTTGTTTTGTTGATAACAGCCATGAAAATTATTTATTTCTTGAACAAATTACTTACAAAGGGAGAACAGATAGAGCATCAGGTAATCAGGTGAAAAACCTTGTTTGCCTTCTTGTTCCCTTGAGAGCATCCAGAGAGATTCTCCTCTCATAGATAGAGGAAAACTTTCTCATTTACTTTACTGGAAGCTTGTCAGAAACCTACGTGGTATCTCCCAGAGCTCTTTGCTGATAAAGTCTGTTCCCTGCCTATGGCTGCAGCAGACATGATAAGAATAATCTCTAAATTAACCTGTACACTTGAGGTTTGGGGATGTCTGAGGCTTTTGGGTGAGGAAGAGGCAAGAAGAGCTTCTTTGGAACCTAAAAACAGCCTTTCCCCTTTCCTGAAGAGCAGAGAGCAGTGTTTAGAGCTTCAGGGACTTGTTCAGACTTCCCAGCTTCTTCTCTTTGCTAAGAGCTATTTCTTGAAATACCTGGAGAAGGTTCAGTGAAGGTTGTTTAGTACAAAACTATAGCTTTGGATGAAATCAATATTTCTAAAATCTGAAATTAAAGCTAAGAACTAAGTTTGATGTTCTTACGTGGACAGGAGATTGGCTTCAATAACCAGCACATTTCTGAGGGATGTAAAGACTAGTTTGAAGATATAAATTTCCTGCTATTTCATTTATCACTGTGGGGTTTGGGTTTTTTTTTTTGGCCAACAATATGAACTTAACATCCAAGGAGGGACCAGTCTTGTCATCTTTTCACTTACTGCTTGTTGCTAACTGCCTTGCACACCTCTGAGTTTCACTACTTAACTGATGAAAAACTAGATTTCCCTGTCCTTTGGTTTGAAGGTTTATTCCACAGTTACTCCATTCCATGGGTTTCCTAAAAACATGTATATTTCAATGTCACACCCATAACAAACATCTAAACACCAAAGTACTGATGCCATTTCATTTGCCAGTTTAAGGTACTCACAGACACCATCAAGACAACAACATAAGAACCTGGATAGAAAGCCCATTCCAATAATAAGGGGAAAAAGAAATAGATAATCACAGCATTATTTGGAATGCATTCTATTTGAGAAAGTGATCTACAAGGGAATATAAGAGTTTTAAAGTAGAATAAAAGATTTTAAGCCTGAAAATAAAGAATGCATAAAAATCTAGAAGAGCTATTTCAATATGTGATCAGGAGCAGACTGAGAGGCAATGGAAAGACCCTCTCCCAGGTCAATCAGGAACTATGAAAAAAAAAAAAATTAAGTCCTCTAGTGCACCCTGGGTCAGTATTACAAAAAATAATGAAGCTCTGCAGTCATTTTCCTAGTAGCTAATTGCCACTAACTCTGGTTTTATGCTGCTGGATGCCCATCCTGGCAGTGTCTGGGAAAGTGCAGAGCTCAGCCAAGAGCAGTAATGGGAATTGAGAGGCAACACCACTGTGCTGTGGAAATGAGAAAAAGAGATGGGCTGGAAGAGGGTGAGAGACAGTTCAAGGGTATTATTGTACTTGGCTAGACAGGTCAGGCTGAGTCTGGGGAGTCCCTGAAGTAAAGAAACTAAAGCTGAAGTGTTTCAGTGCTAAAGGGCATTGAATGAGCTTGGGGACACTGCCTGTATACACTGGGAAAGGGTGGCTGCAGGGAAATGAATTTAAATCACTGTGCTGTGTGCTCAGAGGTCAGGGAAATCCATGCCACAGCCTGGAATGGGACTGCAGTTTCTGACCAGAGAAACTATTTCCACGTGGAAGCTTCAAAAAGAACCTGCACAGTGTCAAATGGATATGTTGAATGTCAAATGGTAGCAGTGGGGCAGGCATTCCAGGAATATTTTTTTTTCCTCCTTCTATTAGGCTCCAAAAATAAACAAACAGCAGCAACTATCAGCTTTAGATCCATTTGGAAGAGGTTGCATAGCAACAACTTCAGAGCTATCTTCCTTCTTCTTGAGAATTTATTACTGTCAGGGTGACTGGTGGGAGAAATTACCTGGTTTGTTCCTTTTTGTCTCTCATGTATTTTGGAATTCACAACTGGAAGAAATGGGACTTGAAAAACAAACCAAACCACACAACTATTTGCCATTGTTCTAGAAGAAATAGACTCTTAATCATAGTGAACACAAAGTAAAACAGGCATGAGATGTGGATGCTGCAGCTGCCACTCTCCATGGGTTATTGTAACAGCTAAATACAACACACAAGGTTTAGCTCAAGTCCCTCCATGAGGCTGAGTATCAATTTCCAAATCACAGGTAGAAAGATCAATGGATTATTGAGTAAGGAAAAGTAGGGATGTAATTTCCCACAGATGATGCATGCAGTTCTCATTATTGATGATGCTATTGTGCTGCTGAGCAATATGGAGCAGATGTTTCTCCCTGAGATTGTCAGCTGAGCAAGCAATCTATCAACACTGGGAAAGTGATTCTATGAATAACTTCAGTTTCAACAAATTGCTGGTTTCTGTAGGAAAATAACATGAAGATTCATTCCCAGACTAGCACTGATTTTAACTGGTGTCAGCCTGTAACTGATCTGATGTAAACACATTTGCTACGTGCTTAGCACGGAAAAGAAAGAGTTTGGGGTTTGGTTTCTGGACTGGAACACCAAACAAGTCAATTTACTTTTCTATTACATTCCATTGACTCTCTTGCAACTGTGATTGACACTGGAGTTTTGGGACTTCAGGACTCTGTTCACACACTGTTCAAACACAGGCAGCAGTTGAAAGTATCTTGTATATTTACTATAGGAGTGACTGAGATGTACTGAGCCATGCATTTAAACCATAAGGTTTCCATTGTGAGCAAGAAAACATCATTTCAACACTACCCAAATAGGCTTTTTTAGAACCATAATTTAGTGTGTTGTTTAAAAGAGAAGTCAGGGACTGTCACACAGAAGTCCAACATTCCTGATGCAAAGAAAGCAGAGGCACTGTCAGTCCCCTGCTACTGTATTCGATGTTTTCTGCTGGGGGTTGCTAAGCTATGGAAGACAAATCAATCTCTGTGATCCACTTGGAATAATTCTTCTTACTTTCATAAAATCAACAACATCATCTATCCACGTCCTGGCTGGTCAGCCACTTGATCCCTTGCCTAGCCCAAAGTGTGTCATTTGTCTGAATTTCTTGCTTTTGACATATTTCAAGGCAAGCTCTGTCACAGGAGTTTACCTTAACAGGCTTTTTAGTGTCATTTCTTAGCCAAGTGTTATCTTACTGGGCAGTCCAATACATCTTGAAGGATATTATTCTCATCTGAAAAAGTTCCTCCAGAAGTTGCCTCCCACCACTTTGCCTCCCAGTTTCTTCTTGTTTTCAGCTAAATACAACTGTGCTTTCAACACAGCTGCAGTTCTGGGTGTTCTCAAGTGGCACAGAAGGTAGATCAAAACAAACTCAATGTGTTTGCTAACTTAATTAAGAGGAAAAATCTAAGTAATTTCAAAAGAACTACTGTATGTATCTGGAAAGAGCAACCCATGCAAAGTGAGCAAAGGGGTAATAAAGTTATATTTAGGTGCAAAAGATAAACTGCTTAGCCCCAAAAAATACTTGAAATCCTGTTAAAATAATGCTGGCAACTTCAAAACCTTGAGTTAGATTTACCAAGTCTACATCAGTTTTCTTTATAACATTTTAACAGATTTAAAAAATAATCTAATTGTTTGGTTTATAATGAGTTTAAGCATTATTCTCATTGTTAATTACCTTTGTGTAAGCAGTAGTATTGAGACAGATGATGTTTCCATCTTTCTCTAACTGCATGCAGCTAAATGTGATACCTGGGCTCAGTCTTGAGGTGGTCACCTAGCAAGAGCCACAGAAGCCAGCTATAATAAAAAATATATTTTTTAAAAAGAAATGCTAATACTCTGTCACTCTTGAACGAGGCATCTGTAAAAGAGTCCTGAAAAGCAATATATTCACTATTTAATTACTGAATTTTCAGCCCACGTCCTGCTCCTGGGAATCCCTGCACATCCATTCTGCTCTGAAGAATTCCAGAGAAGAGGATCAGTCCTCATCTGAAAGAGAAACCCCAAGCCTGTTGCTCCAGAGCATCACTGTGACACATATTGGTACCATTTGCTTTGATCACCACAGTCAAAAGTGTGTGAAAATCCATGGTTGCTCCATGCATTTCATTGCTAATGAAGCACTGTGAACATGACCATGCTTTTCTTATTCATGTCAACTGCAAAATGCAGCAGGGTAATTATAAATAATTAATTCTTGTCAGCTTCAACTGTGTAAAATTACAGTGAGACAGAACTTGTGCTTCAAATTTATGCCAGTTGAGATTTTACTTGACTTCATAAGGATGTGTGTCTTGCCAGATTAAGCCCAGTTTTGTACATAAAAGGGATTTCCTCTGGGATATTTAATTAGGTTGAGTACGACTTGAATTACAATAAAAATTCACATAGAATTAATTAATTCCCTTCTATTTCTAGTGTTTTCACCATTCCATCCTGATTTGTGGGGTCTACACTGGAATTTTCTAGGGTCTGGGACTCCTGAGCACAGCTTCACTAAATTATAGTTAGAATTATGTGTTTGAATTCATCTAATTCACAATTCTGACTTTCTGAAACTATGTCTTTATGAACCTTGGAAGGACTCATGAGGACCATTCAGCTGCTTCATGACAACAGCTACTTAGAATATTTCTCCACAGGTGGAAATTTATGCACAAGCTTGAGTCAAAATGACAAGAGAGACCCCTGGGATACTCTCTGGAATAGATTTTAATAGCACAGTTACCTCAAGCTTTGCATTTAGAATGACATAATATCAGACTGATTACTAAACAAGGCATTTTTCACACATGCAACATGGCAAATCCCTTTTAGATTGTGTCATGAAAGCTAAATTTATTGATCTAAAAACTTAGCTGCGTGTTATAGTCCTGCACAGATTACATTTTCTTGTGTTATTCTTATTATAAAGGGAAGAAAATGAAGAATTAGTTTGAATAGAAGTGATGGGGTATGAGAGAAGCAGAGTTACACTTAGGCTAAAGCTGTTTTGATTACCTAGGAATAAGACATGAAATATTTCACTTAATGCACAGTAGTTGTGACAAGTCTCCAATGCTTCTCCCTCCCAGGCAGACAGAGTGAATTTATATTAGTCAGGGGATTTCATCCAGTCACCTTATTTTAAATGCATAGGTCTGGAAAAATTGAGTATCTACAAGTCTGCTGAGGAAAATTCCTGGAGCTTTTGTCTGCATCCTCATTCCTGTGCAGCTTAAATGAGAGGAGGAATTATCCTGTGGAAATCTCATTTAATTCTATTGCAGACTTTGGACTCTCTTTGGTCATCTTCAATCACCCAAGGAGCTGATGGTCACTCCATCAATTAGGTGACAATATTAGCTGTTATTTATCTGAACTGTGAAGCTGGAGTTGCTGCACTAGTGAGGTTTTTTTCTGGGGGTACAGGCACACACAACACTTGAGCTCTCCCCAGACACTTACACCACCTTTCAGTCATAAAAATAGAGATTTATTACCAAAGGTGAAGAAATCTGTGTTGCAATTAGGTGTTTAAAGAAAAAAAAAAAAATCACTTTTATACTTGACATGCTTACTCCATTGGGTGGAACTTTCCATTTGCATGGAAAAAACTCTCCACAGAGAGAATTTTCAGTGGTCCTGTTCTTCACAACATGCCTGTACTTTACTCAGTCCTTCCCCCAGTGTTATTTCTGTTTAGCACTCAGGGAGGAAGAAATAAAAAAAGCTGGCTCAAGGCTTAAAACCTTTCTTAGATGGCATTGGAGCTGAGATTTAAAGCATCTAATTGGACATCTTCTGAAAGAATGTACAGAACCAGCACTTCAGAAGCTGAAGAGCTTTACCATCTTTTATCCCTTCCTGCCAGTGGCCTTAAAGAAAGAATGAGAATCAATGCACTCAAGGAACTAATGGAGCTGCCAGTCCCTTGAACACCTCTCAGAACCATGATCTAGACAAGTGCCCAAAGATAATGAAAGGAGGGAAAAACAAAGGCACCAGAGGGAGGAGACTGAAATCTCTTCTGAGGTGTTTTTTCCTTTCTCTTCTTCTACCGTGTTCTTTGTCTCTTGAATTTTGTTGTAATTCAAACAATTTACCCCAGTTAACAGAGGTTCCTGTAATTAAAGAGTGAAAAGATCACATTTTGCTTTCACTCAATAAAGGAACCACGTTTTCAAGTTGACCTGCATTGTAATTCAACTATTTGTTGTGGTTTAAGCTCCTGGGTAGTTAAGTCCCACTGGCTGCTCCCTCAGTCCTCCCCCGGTGGGATGGGAGAGAGAATCAGAAGGGTGGAAGGAAGAAACTGCATGGGTTGAGATAAAGGTAATTTAACAGACAAAAGTGTTTTGTGTGCAAGCAACTCTGGAATTCATTTAGCACTTCACATTGTTAGGCAGGTGCTCAGCCATCCCAGGAAAGGAAAAGCTTCAGCTGCTTGAAAAACCAAACACCCCAACAACAGACATCTCCCCTGCTCCTTCTTCTCCCAGTTACTGCTGAGCACAGTGGCAGATGGTGTGGGGGATCCCTCCCCAGGCTGCTCACTGGTGTGAGAAGCAGAGAAGGCCTGGACTCTGTGTAAGCTAAAATATTGTTGATTATGATGTTTTGGTCACAAATCCAACACCCAGCACCATCCAGTGCCTCACTGCCACAGATCATTACTTGTCCTAGTGAATACTTAGTGATGCTTTCACCATCTTCTCTGAATTTATTAAAGTAGGCTGTACTTAAAACCCTTTTTAATTCCCTCCAGAAAGCTGCTGATAAAATAAAGGAACTCAAACCATAAATAGATGACTCCTATCCCAGAAAAAAACCCCCAGCAAAGTATGAAAAATCCTGCCAATAGCTAGAAATGCAGTCATTAGTTTTTCTTTACCCCTGGAGAACCTGGCACTGCAAATGTTTCTTTTTCTTTGACTTGCATTCTGCTCCCCACTGTAATTATTCAGTCATTAGCAATGAAGTGCAGCTAACAATGTGTTCTTGACTGGAGAGAGAATTTGATCTCCCAACATTAGATCTTCTGCAGCTTAATACTCTATTAAACACCAGGATAAAAAGAGATCACTGTTGTTTCTATGCTGATGCTTTGTGAATTTGAGAACTTTTGAAGAAAAAAAAAAACCCTTCTCAACTGTATCAAAGTGATTGAATCTGAGCTAGACTCAAATAATAATTTAATAAATAACTTAGAGAACCCAGCACAGACCTTGACTGCATAAAATAAAGTTTCAGGGAAGGAAACCTTTTCATCAAAAAGGCAAACTTTGCACACCTCTTTGTTTTAGTTGGGTTTTCTTTTTCCATTTCTCAGGCTGATTTGTAATCATGCCAGGCTAATTGGCTGATTTGCTGCCTGGAATCATTCAAACTCTGCCTCTGCTGTAATCCCACTGGGCCAGAGAGGACTCATTCTGCTCATCTGTGAATAGCTCAGCATTTCTACCTGACCTTTTTGACTTAAATACACTGTGATAGAACACAAACAAAGCAGACAGAAGATGACAACATCAGGCTATCACTTATTGACAGCTGATCAATGGCTGACTTTGGAATTTCACTGATCACAGGCTAGAAGACAAGCAATAGGAAAATGGAAAATTAATAGATGCATATGGAGCACATGTAACTGAAGGCAATAAACTGATTTATTTTCCTTCTCCCTAGAAAGTCCTGTTTTGCCACAGATCCTAACAGAAATGGAGGAAGGGTTTGAAATAGGCTTGGCACACCAAAAAGAAATCCCCAAGAGAAATTTGTCACACAGGAGGAGAAAGAAATAACAAGGGGAGATGTAATTTGAGTACCAGAAAAGAAAGGGGGGGAAAAAGATGAAATAAAAAGCAAAAACTAGAAACAAAGGACTAAATAAGAAGGAATGAATAAATAAAGATTAGACTGCAACATGCAAAGTCCAAAGACAAAAGGGTTACTGGGAGATAGGAGTGAAACTACAGTGAAAATATGGGCAAATAAGAATAATATATATTTATTGAACTGCCCCACAATTAAATAGATCTGAACAAAAAGATAATTTAGGATGGGAAGGAAGAAAAAACCCTTTTTGCCAGTCAGGGGATATTAAAGATGCCCAGCCCAACCTAATGCAGCAATATTCAGACAACAGTATTTTGGGTACAAATAGGAGACAATTAGGGCTGAACTTCTACTAAACATGAAACAAAAGGTGATGAACATGAATCTCCATCTGAGGAATGGAGTTCTTGGCAATTTCCTCCTCTGCCAGGTAGTGAATAGAAAAGGGGAATTAAGTAGAAAACTATTCTCATTTCTGTTCAGTTAGACAATTCACAGCTTTTGAAACTCGAGGGGAATTTGAAATTAAAATGGTTTTATACTTTGTTTTGATATGAAATTACCTTCTTTTTTTCCCCCTTCCCTGGACTGTGCTCATCACTAATGATGACTGTGTGTTGGAAATGAGGTCTTTCTAACCTCTCACATACCTGTCATCCCATTCTTGGCAAATTCCCATTGGGTGTTTTGTGTGTGATGTTAAGCAGTCCTGGGGGGGAAGAACAAATCACTGTGAGTTAAGTAACAAGGCTTCTATTCTGTCTTACCACGGCAGGATAATTTAGGCTGGAGGGGACTCTGGAGGTCAGCTCATCCAATTCCCTGCTCAGAGCAAGGCCAAGTCCACAGTTGCAGCAGGTTGCTGAGGGCTTTGTCAGGGTGTTCTCTGGTTATAGCTAAAGATGGAGACTCCACAGCCTTGGGCAACCTCTTCCACAGCTTAATCATTCTCTTTGTGAATATTTTTTTTGGATTTTGTCTTGTTACACCTTGTGCCCCCTGCCTTTTGCCCTTTACTGCACACCTCTGAGCCAAGACTACTTCCAGCTCTTCTCTAACCTCCCCTTCAGGAGTCTGACAGCACTCAGAACTTCCCTCATCTTTTTCAGACTGAAAAGAATCAGTCCTCCCAGATTCTTTACCCATCACACACCCATCTGAGGATCCTGGTGAGCCTCCATTGGAACTTCAACACCAATCTTCTGTGGGGATGCCCAGAACTGGACACAGCACTCCAAAAAGAAAAAAAAAAGGTGGAGTTTTTTGGAAATTTCCTCTGGTCAGAATGCATTTCATTTCAAGCAAGTTTGTTTAGCTACATGGAGAGATGTTGCTGTGCCTGTTGGAATGCCAGCAAGGAGAAAGGAGGAATTAGCTTCCTCCCCTCCTCTCCCTCCACTGAGTTTTGCTGTTGTTTATTGTGGTATCTACCCATCTTCTGCTCCAGCAAGAGATGCCTTCATCAATATACTCCTTCACTAATTAAAACTCTAGATTAATGCCAAGTAATAAAATTATTTACTAGGAAAAGCTGCAGGGAACACTCCATTTTTTATGTTCTGTTTGTATTTATTGCCAGAAAGGAAGGGGCTTGGTAGCAGAGAACAGAAACCAGGGAGCACCTGAGGCACCACTACGAATTGGATGCAAATTGATGGAAGAAGAATTAAGAGGATGCAGCCATGCAAATATTGAAACAGAGCAACCTGCCTTGATCTGTGAGGAACCTCAGTTCTCAAGTGTTGGATTTCTTACCCCTAGATAGCAGCTCTGTGGACTTTGTTAACTCTGAGCAACAGAGAAATAAATAAATTAATGGGGCCATTTGTGACAGGCAGAGGGTATTGACTAAAGCTGCCTGGAAGAAAAATAGTTTTATTACACCACACCCAGAGGGGAAGAGCCTGTTTTCCTTCCCCCCCCCTTTTTAAAACCAAACTGTTGAAAATTATTCTGCTTTGTTTACTTCTCTTCTGCATCCAAAAAACCCCACAGAGCTTTACTTATCAAAAAGCAGGTTCCACTAAACAACTGATAACAATCACAATTAAATTTCACCTGCAATTGGAAGTAGCTCCAATGATGCCCCAAAGCTCTGTGGCATTCTCCCTGCTGCTCCATCTAGTCTCATTCCTCATCAGACCTTGAAGTTTGCATTCCCCTTGGACTGCATTTTCCCTTCTATCTTTTAATGCTCTGAACACTTCCAACACTACAGAAGTAAATAATTTGTTCATTAATCAGTTTCCTCTGGCTATCAGCTTTGTTTCTGTCTCTCATAACTTGCCAAAGCAGGGCTTTTTTTTCTTGTTGCCTTTGTTCAAATCCATTTACCTTGCAACTCTTCAGAAGCAGGTTTTGCTGTTCCATTTTCTCTTCTCATTCTTACACGGTGCTACTTCTTGTTGAATAATATGAATGCCATTTCCATAATGAAAATATAAAGACAAATTAAGTGTAATTTGTTAAACATATGCAATATGGCAGCATCCTGCTGCCACCACTGCACAGATGTGGAAGCAATTTAATTATCAAGATGTTATTCTCTGTAAAATATGCAGAGCTGCCAAGAAGCTAGATACACAACACTTGAGGTTAGTTCTTTCCTTTCTATTTCATAAATATCACATGTATTTAAAGATAATGAACACACTCAGTCCTTTACTCATATGACTCTGTTCAATCATGGTGCTAAATTGATGTAATTAAAGTTTTAATGGTCTTCAGCTAGATCCTAGAAAACAAAAATGCTCTGCTTTTATTCACTAGTTATAATCTTATCAAAAATTAATTCCCAAACCAAGTTATGATCTCAATGGAAAGATTCCTTTTCATTAAAGAGCAGATGTAAAGTTCAGGAGTGATGCTCCTGCCACAGTGAAAACAACCTCCTGCCCAGCTCCAATTCCTAAGACTCTGCCACTTTACTGCAAGTCAAAGCTGGCTTCTCACTCTGCTAAACAAGATTAATTCAGGGAAGATGAGCCCTGGGTTCAACAAAAATCCACTTTAACACAATATGTTAGTTTTTTACTTGCTTTTCAAAAAAAGAATTCTCCATTTGCCTAAAACTGACAAGATTTTTGTGTGTGCTAGTATCATATTATATATAAATATTTGGAATTTGCTTTTTTTCCACTTGGGGATTCCATATATAAAACTTCAGCTATCAGTTGCTATCAGATGAGGAAAAATTAATAGAAAACAAAAAAGAGAGGTAACAATAATATGGAGGCTATTATAATATTCCCCTTCTCATGGAGTTATAGACAAAGTCTGTCCACAAAAGCTCTTGTTTTCCAGGTCATTATTTCCAAACAGGTGTCTGGAAAATTCTTTCTGCTGGAAACAGAATTGAGATGCTTCTTTAGTTTGGAATTAGGGACAAGCAGCTCAGGATGAGTGCAGGGATTAGGTAATTTAGAGAAAGAATGGGCAAGGCAGATGCCCAGGTGGAGCTGAACCAGTCTGTGCTCCCATGTATTGACATTAATTCAGTGTCTCTATAGCATTCTCATGCTACATGCTTATTATTTAGATTTCCAAAGTCCAATAAGTGATTTTGTTTTTTCCTAGCTCATCCACTCCCCTGCACCAGCAAGCCCAGCAGTCATTTATTTACTCCTCCAGTGAGGAGCCACCAGAAGAGCTGGGTTGTGCCAGGATGCACACTGAGCCTCTCATGACCAAAGTCAGTGTTGTGAACAGTGACAAAAAACCTCTTCCTGCATTAAATGAGAAAGTGCTGCTGTGCACTCACCTCCTTACTACCCACTGAGAGCAGGATGAAGGCCAGGCAGCTGGGTGACCTGCTTGCATGAAATGACTTCATTTCAATCTATATTTCTTCAAGTAGCTTCATTCTATTTGCACCTTATTTCCCCTGTGTCACAGTAATAAGACAGAAGATTAGAAAGGAAAATAAAAGTTCTGGGACCTTTGTAATTGTTGAGAAGAGCCTTCCTAATATTTTTTGTGCTTAGATTTCCAAATCATCAATGTGCTTTTGCTTCCCCATGCAAATTTGAGTAATAGGCTTGGAATCCCTGCTTGAAGGCTGGGGACAGTCTGAAGCCAAGGTCAAAGCAGAAAGACAAATGTATAGAGAAATGAAAATATTACTTATACATTTTGATCAAGAAATTGCACAGAAGAATATTTATAATCCCAGGATGATAACACAGTTCAATCCAATGAAAGAAAAGAGGGAAACTGATGGAAATGTAGAATACAAGCAAATTTGGCCTAAATTCAACCATTAAGTGTGACTGTAAATGTGGCTGGAGAGAGGCAAAGGGGCAAAAAATCTGGAGCTGCAGAAATCACTTTCTTTTTCCTAATTGCACCTGGAATGAACTTGATTTGATGAATCTGTCTATTAACAAGCTATGATTTTCTGTTGTGATGAGATCCCTCACTCTGTGCTATCTCTAATACCTTAAGGCACAAAGGCTTAAACTCAGCATAGAATAGGCTTGAGGAAAATCAGGATTAGATGATATCAGCAAGCAGAGGGATTAACTACATCCCACTATGAGAAAACACCCTCATTCTTACATTTAAGAACAAGGTGAGGGTCATTTGTCTGAATAATGCAATGATGGTAGAAAAAAAAAAAAGAAAAAGCAAGTTAAAACTGTCATAACCATTTTTTTCCCCTCCCCTATAAATTAAGTCACTATGTTGATGAGACTAGAATAAGAGTTTTCAAATATATTTTAAATATATCAGCTGGATGCAAATTGTCCTCCATTTGAATCCTCACTTGGGAAATAAATCTGCAGTAGAATTGCACACAGAGCTGAGCTGTTCAGAGATTCATATCTGCTGATATTAACACCAAGTGCTTTAGAGTGTAATTCATACATTTATATTGGGGTCAGAAAAGTCACTTATTAGGATATACTTTATATCAGAATGTGATCATTTAGTTGAAAACAATTAAGAAAAACTGTATTTTTTTGCACAGTGTCAATAATGAAATGGAAAATTTATTGGTCTTTCTTCTTATTTTGGCTCATGCACTTGGAATATCTGAAAATATGGTGGGGTTTTTTTTCATATGACTTCAATTTCTACAACTAGAGGTATTACTGATATTATCTAGAGAATCAGGGGATAATCAGTCAACCTCAGTTCAGTACAATTCCATTTTAGCAGGTGATTTGACCTCCAGGGAGATGGGAATGAAGTTCTACAGGGCAATTCATTGCCCATCCAAAATATTTACATAACAAAGCATGCACGGTCATCATAATAAATTTATGATATGAATAATTGAAGGAAGAGTGTTAAAAATATTTCAAGCATCTTACAAACTGTCAAATGTTAGTGGCTCTCTCACTTTCCTGTAACTAAAACATGGCTGATTCCAAACGTTGGCCAAAACCTGTCTTCTGGACTGAAGATGAGTGTCAGTTTTAAACCCAGTGAGGATTAAAATGTATTAAAGGAAGCATTGTTAGATCTTTAAAGATAACAGAGCTTCCAGGCACAGGAGCAACAGTTGTTTGCAGATGTTATTGTCATTTTAATCAGCCAGTTAACAGAATTAGCAATAATCCAGGGTTGCCTTTAGTATTCTGCTCACAAACTTCATAGGGAAGTGGCTTTTGAGAATTTATTACTTACAGCATTTAGGTGTGGAGTGCTGGTAAAACTATTCACACTTTTATTTCAGGAGCATTTCCCTTCCATTTTTTTAGTGGCAATTTTATCTAAAATTCCAGAAGGAATCACAAACCAAAAGGTAACATCAGATGATCTCCAGTGTGGGTGAATATAAGGTAACAATACATCTAGGGAATATTAATTAAACTACACAGTGCTGACACACTAATGAGACACTGAGTTCATCAACTGAACTTTTATCATCCATAAACAAACAGAAATAATATTAGGGGATGGATCTTCTTCCATCTCCACCATGACAGCTATGGCTACCAAAATGCCATGGAGAACAGACCAAGGAAAATAGAGAGGCTGGTTATCTTCCAGAATAGTTTTTTCTTGCTGTTACTACTTTTATTCCTCATTTCTGGAAGCACAGCAATCAGTATGTGCTAACACACATTATATATTTT
>JAOEGS010019891.1:2438-15069 GCA_025447755.1 Corythornis vintsioides
TGGGGTTGGGGAGGGAATCTATTATTTTTAAATATTTTCCTCTTCCCCCCAGCTAATCTTTTCCTGTCAGCTGAATGCAAGTTTCTGAGATCACTGGGAAAGGCAAACATGCACTGCAGGCTCTGAGACAGTATCATAGGCTAAAAGAAAGTTGCCTTGGAGAGATAGATAATGAATTTTGAGATGTGCAACAAAGGACAAGAAAGATGAATATTCTCACCTGGCTGGTGGAGCCTCACAGGGACGTGGCCTGGAGCCTGGAACTTTAGTGTGTTCATCTGAAAAGGAGAGCAACTAACACAATGAAGATGTTTGCAGATAATGCACTGTATTGCACAAGATTTCTTAGGCCATCTTTGCTGCTGGATGAAAGCTGTTGTGGAACAGCCAACCAAATAGTCAGATGATATGTAACAGCAGGCAGAATTCAGCAGCAAGAAGTGCAATTTACTGCAAATAAGAGAGCAGCAACACCAGCCTTACGTCAGAGCTGAGGCTGTGTGCATCTCATACTGCTCAGGATAGAGCTCAGAGTCATGCAGGTAGTTATTCAATACCATCAGCAGCTCAGCAAACAGGGATGGTCAAAAATATAATGAGAATGCCAGGGATTGTCAGATGAGACAGCGAACAGTAAAAGTAATTTTATTATTGTATAAATTCCTGCTGTACCATCTTCTAAAATATTGCAGCAGTCCTGATGTTCCCTTTCCAAAAAGGGTATTCAAACTGGAAAATTTCTGAAGACAGGTTTAAAGCATCAGAGTTGTGAGCTGCTTCCATAGGGACAGCTACTAATAAGATAGGTCAATACATAAGAATTTTAGCTTGGAGAAGAGACTCTTGAGGAACTTCTGATATAGGCTCCTAAAATCATGAGCAGCATAAAGATGCTAAAGATTCTCAGGAACAATCACTCCTTATCTCTTGTAATGGAAAGAACAATGGGACCCTTATTAAATTATCCAGAAGCAAGTAGTGATCCCATAGAAATTTAATTGTGGAACTCATTGCTGTAAGGTGCTACGGAACCAAACATACAGGTGGGACAAGTTCTTGAAAGAAATTAGTTATTACATGAACATACCACATTGGGATCTCTCATATTTTCTTAAATCAGAGATAATAGCCCAAGAAAGTGTAATCAAATCAGGTTTTGTCTTATGCTTTCCTTAATCATTCAGTTGTTTGAGATAGGTTATTAGGATACATGGATATTTAGGAAACATTTAAGGCTTTAAAAATCATAGAACCAATAGGAAGAGTTTTGCTGGTATGGGACCTGAGCATAGAAAGCAACTATGAAGTGACCGACTTTGGCAAGTTCTGGCTTCTGATAAGAAAACAGAAGGCAATTGTTGAATGTGGGGGAAGTGCTGTAAAAACTATGCATTTTATTGTTCTTGATGCATACAGTGGTTGTTTGTCAATAACATATTTGGGGAATATTCTCATTAGCCTAGCAACAGAGCTGACCCAATAACATAAAAATTATTTATGCTCTGATTTATTCACTAAGTAGCAAGAAGATCACGAAGCAACATTCCAGCCCCATGGATCAGGCAAAGCCCCAAGAACAGTGTTTCCCTGACACAATCCACTTTTGCACAATAGAGGGGCAAAGGTCTCTCCTGTGCAGGAGTTTGTAGATCTGGGCTCAGCTGGGAGCAGAGTTTGTGTTACTGTGCAAAATCACATCTTCACAGCCCTTGTTTTGCTGAGTGTCCCCGAAGTGGGAGTCTTAGCTGAGAACAAAGACCAGCACATTTTACCAGGGTTGGGGTTATGTCCCAAATCAAGCAGTGCTACTGCAGGAAGCTTGTCCTCTCTGCATCAGTTTATTTGTTTAATGTATCAATAATACCTTAATTACAAATCTGCAAACAAGTTAATTCCCCCTAATTTATTGACAACTTAAACTTCTGTACTGAAAGCCTTGAACAGGGATGGCTCAAGATGCAAGTTTTTTGTTCAGAGCTATGTTAATCCTGACACACCATCTTGGGCAGTCACTGTTTGCCTGCACTATGCTTGGAAAGCTCAGGCAAAGCAAGACCTCAGAAAGTTAAACCATTAATAAATCTACAGGTAATTTCCTGTCTGTGAGAATTCACTATCATAAAAAAAAAAAAAAGAAAAATAATAAGGACATCTAAATTATACCTCTGCCATTAACACTCTGTTCAGTCTTTGAGTCATAGAATAAACAGGGAGTAAACCAGAAGCTGCACAAATCTCACTGGTTTTGCACTTAGAGCTGCAGATCTGAGACAAGACTTAAGCTGGGCATGTGGAGAGATGCAGAAATCTTTAGATTTGCATATACAATATTGAGATCACGAGAATGTCACATTTAAATGCAAAACTCACGTGTCTCATGAATAAATCATGATTGGTGGCAAGACTGATTTATTCTTTTTTTTTTTTTCCTCCAATTGTCATCTCCCCCCCCCCCCGCCTCCACCAAAGAGACACCGATCTGCAAAGCAGACAATTCCTCCTTCTTTTCCCAAGGAAACACAGTGATAGATGAGACTCGATAAGAAGCTGAAAGCTCATCCAAAACAAAAACATGTGCATGTGTTTCTTGTATATACTTGGCTAGGAAGTAAAGAAGCATCATTTCCTCTTTCTCTTTTTTCTTCTTCTTTCTCAAGAGATACCTTAATACCATGGCAACAGCCTTCAACCCTTTTCTTGTATGACACAACCAGATTTGGAAAAGGTTAGCTGTGTGTTGTAATCAAATCCAGGCAGGTCAATCATGTAAAGAGATGACTTCCCATGTGCCGTGGAATAATGAATGAATATCACCTAGGTCTTCCTTCCTTGCTTTCCCTCCTTTTCCCCTCACTATTTGAAGTGCCAGAGCATTATAATTTTGTCTGTGGTGAATAAAATTGAAGTGAACAATTTCCAAAGGTTACTAGAAAATACAGAGTGTTGCAGAAATAGCGAACAACTGGGTGGTTAGAATGCCTAAGGACATAGAGAGTCTCCAATGTGGACATGCACCCCATTATACACCATTAATGAGTAGAGATGTTTAACATGCAAAACAACAACAAACAAGATATTTCAATGCTGTGAAGTATGCCCTCTCACAAACTAAACAAGCCGTGCTTCCACTTGCCGCATGTGTATCATTTTCAGGCTTATGATACCACCACAGATTTTATACTTTGAAAACAGCCATTCTGATTTAATTGATATCAGGCTGGGATTGGGTCTGGATTTTTTGATAACACTTTCTAAGAAATATATTTTTTAAAAAAAATTAAAAATATATATACATACATTTAGGTTTAATGTAGATGTTGGCAATTTTTTGATTCTGACAAAGTATGCTTGAGAAAAGACATCTCTGGCCAGCAGTGAAATTTTTGATCAAAGCTGGGAATGTACAGCATGAACTATCTGAGAGCTGGATGAAGACAGACACTTTGAATATGGGACATAGAAGCTCCTGATACACAGTTCTCCCATATCTCCTCTTGAAGCATTTCCACACATTAAATAGAAAGTCTTCATTGAGTTGGTGTCTTTAAGCTTCATTCTCCACACCAAAGCCTGAAAGTTCTGAAAAATGACATTGAACCCCCTTTGATGCACCTATACTGAATACTAAGTTTTCTGGGAAAATCTGCACTCAGAGGCCCTACACCAGCAAAGGCAGCCAACAGCCCCAGTCACTCACAGAGCTGCTCTGTGCATCACTTGAGTTCAAGTCCCTGGCCAGCTGGTCAGAAACGTACTTGACTTGTAGCCTGTAAGTGATTATGTGATTTTTCTGGAGTAGGAGGGTTAGTAACACTGATGAAAGTAGAGATGAAATCTGAAAGCACTAGTAAAGCCCTCTTACTTGTCCCATTGAAGGACCATTTTGGGGAAGGTTGAAGGTTTTGTGGGACGGGGATGTTCCTCAGTAAGCTGTTCAATATTCTTACTGTGCAGCATTCACTGGATCAACTTTCAGCAACACAGGACTCCACAAACTTTCTACACACCTGGTATTTGCTCCAGCTGTACTTTGAGTTAGAAAGAAGAGTTTTCAGCCTGTGTGTTGGTTTCCAGGAGTATTTACTGCTCGTATCTGCAACATGGTGTTGCTAACATGCTGCAATTTGTAGCTGGAGAGAGGTTGCCAGAAATGTTTTGATGTTTGTAGACATGAATGCTGCAGCAAGTGGGCAGGATCCTGTCCAGTGATCCTCTGTGGTATTAATGGGCAGGTAGTGGTTTGGCATAGTCCTACTGTAGTCGGAATAAGGCCAAGGAGGACTCCAGCTGCTGCCATGGCTGTTTCTCTATTGAGCAAGAGAGCAGCAGCCCAAGGCAGTGGGTTTGTCCACTTTGCAAACACGAATTCCACATTAGCATCCAGCAGGGAATGGAGATATGGGAGAGGGAAAGCTGAATCCCTAGAACACACCCTGAACCACCACTCCCATCTTGGGTTATTACTCCCCAGTGACAAAGGTGCACTGAACTCAGTATTTCATATTAATCAACATATCTGACTCTGGAGGCACAGCTCATGGCTGGGGTGGTGGAGTATATGTGTACACATTATCACAAATGCTGTTTCACCCTAGAAATGAACTAAAACATCCAGAGCATAAGCAGAATAGACCTTTCTCCCTCTTGTTCCCTTCAAAGCACATGTATTTAACTGAATCTGTGTTATGTACATTCATGTGCTTCATATGATTTGAAATCAGAAGCCTCCAGCTGGTGATGCTGACCCAGCTATTGACTCTAGAAAAACTATTTCAGTTCATACCCACCAAATAATTACACTAGACCAGTTCATTCTGTTAGAAAAGACATTTCCTTCCAAACGCTTGGACAGACCTTTTCAGATCATCACTGTAAACATACACATCCATTACTCCAGTGCCAATTGTACTGAATGCTTGTAGAATTTGCCAAAAGTGCTCAAGGCCACTTGTGCATCCTCATTCAAGCTTCCTGGGGGGACTGACACAGTCTGAATGTTAGTTTTTAAAACAGGGAAACTTTAAGGCTCTTAAAAGAGCCTGACAAAAAGCAGCTGGCAATCTTAAAGCAAAGTTTACCTACTGCCTTCTACTAAAGTTTCCAAGACCTATTTTTGACAGTGGGTTAATTATAAAGATGGTTTTGATCTCTGGAAGTTAGCTGCTATAGAAAGACAGTACTTAAAAGTGGAAAATTAGAAGGAGAGTCAGAAACATATAAGCTACTATTTCAGGAGAAGACCTTCAGCTAACATGCTTTGTTCAATCTGCAGTAGGAAGAGATCTATAAAGCCAGAAATATTAACCAATGCTTGAAATTGAAATTCATTATTTTATTTTGAAACACTTTATCTTTCAGCACTGGATCCGAGTTCTGTGTAAAAAAAAAAAAAATTTATCATTTCCCCTCAGCAAAGGATAAGAATGAAAAGCATAAGAGGGATTAGGATGAAACCATTGCAGGCTTGATAATGGCAGAGAGGTTTTGAAAGATTGACTTTGAAGTGAAAAATTAAACAAACCTTTACAAAAACTTTCTTCATAATCAGAAATAGTGTATTTTTAAGAGGCATCAAATGTAAACAACAGAAATAGCTAAATGCCAGACAGAAGGAATGTCATCTATACCCAACAGCTTGGAAGCCCAGTTCATGTTTCTTAATTTACATATCCTGAAATTAATGATGTCAAAGAATAGCTTGGTACTGAGCAAAGCTGGGCACTAAATGATCTAGTACCAGTGCTTCTGTCCTATCCCACCACTAACAGCTAGCTGCAGCTTCTTCTGAACATCCTTTTCTAAGAGGTTACTGGAGGAAAAAACTGATTTTAGTCCAATTGCCACAGGGTGCCCCAAGTCTCAAGCAAAGCCAGGCCGCAGAATGAAGAGTTTTCCACTGCTGAGCAATGCTTCACACCTGGCTAGTGTAAGGGGGGGCTCTGTAACTACCTGGGGCTAAAGTCACATCTATTAACATGGTGTGGACCCAGGCCAGAAACCATTTGGACAGCCAGGATAATAGGCCCTTGAACCAAACCATAGGATGTGGCTGGACAGACAGACAGCCTCAATAAGTAGTGCTTTTCTGTATATTTTTAAGAGCTTTATGACTGGCCAGCAAAATCACAAGGGATTTATTTTGATCTCTAAGTACAAAAATCCTTAATCAGGAGACCTTTTTCCACTCTTATTTACCTGCAAAAACTCCTAATTGTCCGGTATTAGTCTATTGTGCAACTAATAGTAGTAACAGAACCTGTTTTGCACACCAACTGGAGGAATTCCTCCAATCCAGACTCCATCAAATAAATATTCCTGGCAGTCTTCAGAGATGTATTCCCTTCCATGAAGTCTGACTTTTGATATAAAAGAAATTGTCCCCTCAAGTCTCTACTCCCAAACTTTATGCTCCATCCCCTTAATTAAAAAAAAAAAAAAAAAAAAAAAAATACATTCTAGTCCCATTTTCCCTTCTCTTTATTAAACATCATCATCCAGCCTTGAACCCCAAAAATACAAAGCATTCTCAGAGTAACAGAAAGTCAACATCTTCCACCTTCTTGGTATCTGAGAACAAGGATCACACACATCTGGCAAAGATGCAGAAGTAGCCTCACTTAACAAGGCATTTTTTTCCCCTCTCTTTTAGAGGATAGAGCCATTCAGGACACTGGTTAATAAAATCCCTTAACCCACCACATGAGCTCTATGTTACAACCCTTATTTGCAGGATCTTTTTCAATACTCATGACAGCAACTAGAGCTGTCTGTCCATAACCTTTAAATAGCAGACTGGAGGTCCTCAGCAGCAGGTGAACCCAGGGCTCATAGGTGAAAGCTTTGAGCAATACAGTGATAAAAGCTACTAATGCCCTCTTCTTGATGTTTGCTTCATGTTCTGAATCATTTGTTTCCTTTTTAGTTTGGTGCTTTTAGGAACTAATATCTCTGATGAACATTTTCGTTCCTTGGATCTAATTGAAAAGCTGTTGTCATTTGAGTGGTGTTGCTGTCTCATTTTTATCCCCACTTAGCACTACCAGTAACTCCCTGGCAGTTACTGGGAGCCAGAGGGAATAGTACCAGGCATAGGAAACATCACTTAGTAGGCATAGGAAAGCACTTACACTTAATTTTAAGCTTGTGTTTAAATAATTAAATTTAAAGATTTCAAGAAACATGAAAATTAGGTTCCATATAGGGCTGCTGCCCTGAATATGAAATCTAACAGATCCTTTGTTTCTAGCAATATTCTGAGAATATGACCCAAGCTTAAAATACCAGACACCTCTTGAATTGTTTGGCCATGGTCTCAGGAGCAGTGTAGGTGTCCTTTCCCCTTGAAGCTTGGCCTTTCCCATAGCTGAAGCTAGTTCTCATTTATTTTGCTGAATTTTAACGGACCAAATCCCTGTTCAGCTTTAGAAGTAATTATTATGTCAAATCATAAGGTATTTTGAGACCTCCTAACAGATGCTCTGCTGTTATTTCATATCCACCTACGGCACTGAAGCCTCTTAGGCATTAATGAGTATGGTCTCTGAAGGGGACTTACAAGCAGCCATGTGGGAAGGAAACAATTTCCTAGGCTTGATCTCTCAATAAATGCAAAAATAATCCCTGATATCTACTCCTCCCTTTGGGTTGGCTTCATTCCCCTCTCATTTCCAAAGGATCACTACATCAAAGATCTCAGAGGAGATCCAAACTAGAAGAACTCATTTTGAATTCAAGTCTAGGACAAACGAGCAGGATTTCCAGCAAAGTTAATGACAGTGGTAACCACAGACACCAAAGATGCTGCTGAACCTCATGCTCCAGTGAGCTCTGACTCTTTTTATATCCTTTGTAGTAGGGTGGATGGAGATATTTATGTGACCATGTTTGTGCTCTTATCCGGTTCTTTGATTTGTTTAGCAAACTCTGGTTTTCCCATGGTTCCTCCAACCAAAGATATCTGCTGATTGCAAGGTGCCCTTCTGGGACCAGCACTGATGTCATGACTTGCAGGCACTGGAGGGTTAGACAGTCTTTACTTGGAGCTGAGATCATAAAATGGTGTAATTCACTCCTGTGGCTACTTCAGTGCAAGTCTCTGTGCAGTCACTGGTGAGGAATCTGGGTCCCTCCTCAGGATAGAACAATGGCATTTTAATAGAATGAAGCTATGTCAAAGGAATCTAGCCATCGCATAACCACGCCCCAGTCCTGCCCTTAAATAGCTCATGGGGTGATTTACAATTCATGCTGCCAACTAGAAAGGACAAAAAAATTAATTTCTCACTCATTTACAGGCTGAAAAGTTTTGAAACTTGATTTTTTCAGAAATTTTTTTCTACATTCAAAAATTGCTGACAGTGAAGAGTCGAAGAGCATGGAAATGCTCTTCAACTGGGACATGGAATGGGACATGGGAATTTGCACTGATCACAGACCCTCTTAACCTCCTTCAACACATTTAGCTTCCTAATGCTCTGAGAAGGTCACAGCTTGAGCTTATTTTGTCCTTTCATTTGCACCTTATACATTGATGTTCTTCATTTGCCTCATGTCTGTGATCACAGAGAGTGGCGCTTTGCCATGCTCTTGCAAATTCAGGTCATTTTGCTTAAAGGCCACGTGACCCACACTAATTTGTTTGGGAGGGAGGTGTCCTTGTTTACTCATGTCTCTTTTGATTGCTTTCAAAGCATCTACTGGATCCTCTGTGATGTGGCACATTTTCCTTTTCTGAAGGATGCAGATTTGTGCCCTTTAGAGCTGACTCCTCTGACCTCAACTTCCCATCTATCCACAGTGGAGTCCGAAGCTCGCTCCTTCAGAGAACAGCACTTGGGTGTTCCACCTGCCCAGTCTATAATCTAGGAGCCAACTTCTCTTAGTAAAACAGGGCCACAGAGCAGGAGAGGAGCCAGGATGCTTCTGACCGGGCTTCTCAACGTGATTCCTTTCCCCATGGCTCCTGAACCCTGAGCATGGTGTTCCCTGACCTCGCTTACCAAAGGACTGAGAGGTCTGAGAAGAAGCTGCAGTAAGTCCTGTGGGAAAAAGGGGCCACCTCCCCCAGTTACCCAGTAATTGCATCACTAGCATCAGAGAGAACTGGGAGATGTTTGAGTGCAAATCCCATTTCCTACCAATTTAAAACCACACCTCTGGGCTTCATTTCCTCGTGTAAATTAATGAGAGAAGCTCTTTCCAGAACTATCTAAATTGTTGTGCATCAAACACCATCCAGTGGATGGGCCTGACCTAAAATCACACCCAAAGCAAACTAGGGTCACTCAGCTCATCTCCCTCAGGCATCTTCTTACCAGTGAATGAATGTCACCCTGAGGGGTTCACAAGCATGGTGATGTGCAAGAGTGCTTGGGGAGAGACCAGGAGGCTTTTTGGATGACCTCACCAAGGGGGACATCTCACCCACCTCTACAAGGAGATGTTGTGGCACCCTGAAACCATCATCCTCTCTGCTGTGGCTGTGCAGAGGGGATCTCTGCTGCCCTCAAGACTCGTTAGCATCAGTGCTACAACTTGACAGCCCAAGCAGCTCTGTTAGGCCTCTTGGTTTGATGGGGTTGATAAGGTGGATGACATCAGGCTGTAGTTTCCTTCCAGCTGGAGGAAAATGCCTGGATTTGACTCCCTCCTGTATGCCTGTTTACCTGCAGAAATCAGGCAATTGTGATTTATCTAATTTTTAATGTACTTTCTGCCGAGAATTTCAATCTTATTATCACAGAGCTTTGGCCAACCACTTCTAGCCTGGATCCTTGGCCTTCTTCTTTCAAGAAAGGCTGCTTTTAGCTCTTTGGCCTAGTTTTAACCCTCAAAGATAATCTCTCTGCAGTACTTGGCAAGTTGCCTGCAGGATTAAAATTTGCTGGGGTTATTTACTCTCTTAATGAAATGCAATATACCCAAGTATATCATCTCTAATTAACACCCCGTCCTCAGTATCTCTCCTTAGCTCTGATAATCATAAAACAAAAACAAAAAATAACAAAGCAAACCCAAAACCCATACTCTCCCAGTCACACTGGTTATTAGAGAAGAAACAAATTTCAGTAGTTTTTCAGTTTCATTACTGCAAATAGAGCTCTTCGCAAACTTCATGCTGTCTCACTCCTCATCCTCTAAGCTGAATTGTTGCCAGGAGCTGTCTGACACTTGCTAATTTTATTTAGGCTTGGTTGAAATGGGTGTGGATGAGGACTGGCAACTCAGTATATCCTTGGACCACAAACTTCAGGTTGGCTTGGGCATGGCAAGACAGCAGTGGCAGGTCTTGCTGGTGGGTGCTCCCAGGGGAAAGCTTCTGAAATATTGAAGTATCCTGAAGTATCTTGGCTATAAACCCTCCCTGTTATAGCATTTCCCTGCTGAAGGCGTCCAGGAAATTTTGTTTTCGTAGCCTCCTATCTAGATCTGCTATTTTTGTAGGGTTCTGTGAAGGATTGCTGGGAGCTGGGCTTGTGTCTCTGTTACCTCCTGTGCAGGGCTGCACTCATGCCCAGAGGAACTCTGGTGTGACCCGGGCAGGCATTTCTTGGCCTCTCTAAGGACAGAAACTGGGCCAGCCCTCTCCAGTTGTGCTCCCTGCACACACATCCACCAACCTGAGCCTGTTTCACCCAGCCTGCCAATCCCTCCTACCCAGAAATCCGTCTCGGGAGAAAGCAGTGATACCAGGACGAGGCACTGAAGTCAGAAGAAAGAAAAGCCCTGTTATTCGAGGAAGAAAGCAGGTTTGAGGAGGTCCAAGTGATATAGGCATTAGGACTGACTCAGGTTTCCAGTGCATCTTAGCAGTCCTTGCTGCAGGGCTGGTGTGGGTGAGAAAAGTCTGACCCAGGGATCCTGGAAAAGGACTCCCAGGGTGTTTTGGCAAAGTCTGGAAAGCCTGTATTAACTTTTCACTGTCACAGCTGCTGATGGAACACTAATATATTCGTAATTCGGAAGAGAATAACTCCAAATAAGCAGTGCAGCCTCTCAGAAGCCCTCATCTGTGCTAGATTACGTCAAGGGCTCTTGAATTAAACAAATCTGAAGTTTCTAGGCCAAGCCATTTTTGCAATATGACATGAAAAAGCATTAGGAGATGCTTCAAATACTCTTGAATTACACTTATTTTTCCTAAGACCCATGTCTCAAAAAACGGATTGTCTGATACGCCTCAGGTTTTGCCAAAAACAGTCCCCCCCGGCTATACACCACATCCCTGCAGCCTGAAGATGCTCCCAGCCTTTTTTACGTGACTCCAGCAACAGGGCCAAACCCAGTTGTTCGAAAACTCATCCTAAGCTTCATCATGGGGAATGGGGAGAACTGGGAGAGTCATGTCTCTGTCATCTAGTCCAGGCCCCTGCATGGAGCAGGGACACCCTCAACTAGACAGGCTGCTCAGAGACTTGTCCAACCTCTCCTTGAATATCTCCAGAGATAGTACCTCAACCACCTCCCTAGGGAGCCTATTCCACTGTTCCACCACTCTCAAGGTAAAGTACTTCTTCCTGATATCTAGTCTAACTCTACTCTTCTCTAATTTAAACCCATTACCCCTCATCCTTTCACTAGAGGACCTTGTAAACAGCCCCTCTCCAGCCTTTCTGTAGGCCCCCTCGATGTACTGGAAGGTGGCTATAAGGTCTCCCTGGAGCCTTCTCTTCTCCAGGCTGGACAACCCCAGCTCCTTCAGCCTGTCCTCAAAGGAGAGGTGTTTCAGCCCCCTGATCATCTTTGTGGACCTTTTCTGGACCTGCTCCATCAGGTCCATGTCTTTCCTGTGTTGAGGGCTCCAGAACTGGATGTAGTATTCCAAGTGCCGCATGCTGGGAACACTCAGCACCAACAGGGATTGAGCTAAACTGGTTCCTTAAGATTATTGAAGGCTGAGAAAGAGGAGGAATTATGCTGTGGGTTCCAAAATAGCTTTAATTGCTTCTATTTGTGAGGTGGTTGTCTACTGTCTAATCCAGGAGGTGGGAGGGAAAGCAGGTGGTTAAATGATGAAGATCATGGCTGAGGAAGAGCAGCCTGTGCTCTCCAAGGTAATATCCGTTTGTGTGTGCTGAGCAGCCTATTCCTCCTTAATGAACTTTAGGAGCCTTTCATGACACATGCCCACATTTTATCCACCTCCATGGAGACCCTGGAGCACCACAGCCTTAATCAGAATAACTGAGGTTCTTGGTCAGGATCTGAGGGATAATGGCCTCTGATTTCACAGAATCACAGAATCACAGAATGTTAGGGGTTGGAAGGGACCTAGGAAGATCATCTAGTCCAACCCCCCTGCCAGAGCAGGATCACCTAGACCAAGTCACGCAGGAACAGATCCAGGCGGCTCTTAAGTGTCTCCAGAGATGGAGAATCCACAACCTCCCTGGGCAGCCTGTTCCAGAGCTCTGTCACCCTCACTGAGAAAAAGTTTTTCCTTGTGTTGACTCTAAACCTCTTGTGGTCCAACTTGCACCCATTGCCTCTTGTCCTGTCATTGCATGACATTGAGAAGAGTCTGGCTCCATCCTCTCCACACTCACCCTTAACAGATTTATAGACATTGATGAGGTCCCCCTCAGTCTCCTCTTCTCCAGGCTAAAGAGCCCCAGCTCTCTCAGCCTCTCCT
>JAOEGS010019891.1:15087-31281 GCA_025447755.1 Corythornis vintsioides
CTACTTATATCCTCATAAAAGGCTATCAGATTAGACAAGCATGATTTCCCCTTACGGAATCCATGTTGACTACTTGTAATAAACCTCCTTTCCTCCAGATGCTTAGAGATGACAGCAAGGACAAGTTGTTCCATCACCTTTCCAGTGATGGAGGTGAGGCCGACGGGCCTGTAGTTACCCCGGTCCTCCTTTTTTCCCTTTTTAAAGATTGGGACAACACTGGCCTTTCTCCAGTCCTCAGGCAGCTCTCCTGTTCTCCAGGACCTTTCAAAAATGATGGAGAGTGATCTAGCAATAACCTCTGCCATCTCCCTCATTACTCAATGCAGTATTGAAATGCAGTCTTCTCTGGTAGCCTGGGATCTGCAGCTCCACATCTCTTCTACCCAAGCACATAGTGTCTCTGTGGGAGATCTGGGCAGCTCTCCCAGACTACCTCCTGAGGCAAATGCCTGCCCAAGATGAGCCTGTACAAAGCACACTGCGAGGAAGAGGTGCCGAGTGGACAAGGTGACCAGAGAGACCAAGGGAAAGCTGCAGATAGCCCAACATGACTGTGCAGTGCTTGGCCCAGGGTGACAAGCACATGCCAAGCTTCTGGCAGGGGACACATGATTGGATGCCTTGATTATTTAACTGGACTTCAGCCTGGCTATTTATGGACAGGAATCATATCCAGAATCCAGGCTACAAAAGTGTTTAAGTGCTCTTTGGGAATCTTCCAGGAAATGTCAGAAAGTTTTGATTAGACAAAATCAGGATTTTTCACAAGAGTGAGCTGTGCTGTTCAGCATGGAAGGAATTTCTGATGGAAAGCAGAGACAGGCAGTGGCAAGGCAGAGAGTTGCCCCAAGGAGAGAAGCTTCTCCAGGCCAGGGAGGACCCCAGCTTTAGAGCAGTGGTCCCTGGGGACAACTTCCACTGGTTCCCATTGCTGTTCAACACCAGCCCAGGGAAAAGTCTGACATGTTAGAGAAGTGCTCCTGAGGACCGTGCCCTTGGAGAGTTGCTCCCACCTCACATCAGACCTGCTCCAGAAGGCAAGGTGGAGAAATTGAAATATGAAATTCAGCCACACTGTGAACGTTAGCAAAAGGCTGAAGCTTGAGGAGAGGTGCTGCAAGACACCCCTCCACTGAAACCCTAAGGATTTAAAAATTCTGAGTCACATATCCCTAAATTTGGTCTCTGCCTTACAGAAACAATCTATATGTATTAATGTCTAAATAATATATTTATATATTTTTTAATATATAACCCTGTGTGGAAAAGGGATGGGGAGGTGTTTAAAATTTGTTTTCTGAATTTTGAAGGTGCGTTTTTAATATTTTCTCTGCAATGCTGAGCCTCAGATTTATTTCTAATATATATATATATATTTTATTGATAGCTGAGGCTGCTGGGCAGTTACCAGCTCTAAGAGCCATAGCTTCTGAGGGACACTTGTAATGAAGCCATTGAAGATTATTGACAATCATGTTACCAATGTGAGATTTCATTTGAGGTAGAACTTCCAAACATATTCCAAGTCAGGCATAGAAATAATGTGTCCATGAAAAACCTAGTGGAGGGAAAGGACTGTATTTCTCCTTTCCTTGTTAAATACTTTCCTCAGTAAATATTTTCTTCAGATTCACCTTTTCTGACATCAGGCAGCTAAGCAGTAGGGAGCTCAGCTGGGCTGGGACCTCAGGACGACCAGGCCAGGTGAGGCACCTGCACCACCTCAGCAGTCAGTAGAGAGGAGGAGCTGTGAGGGGCATGTGGTACCTTGCACTGTTAGGGAATTCTGGGGACTGAGTTTAACTGGGAATCTAATGTTATGGTTAAGTTGGATGTAGGACAATCAGAGCCTTAGACATCTGCATTGCTGAATTATCTTCTGGAGACAGGCTTGCTGGAGCTGTTTTCATTGTGGCTTCAGCTGGGTCCAGCAGAAGGAAAAGGAGGTCAAGAAGGAAAACAGTCTCCAGTCATGGCTTCTATATGCGCACCAAGCCCTGCAAACATGCTGACCTTAAGCATGACACGGAGCAGTCAGGCAGGCAATAAAAAGTCATTCAATCAACTAGACTTGTCTGGATGTTCGCTTCATCCTGCTGGAACCACCGGGAATGCCCCTACGCAAAATTAGTGTTTGAATTTTGCAATGAAGTTTTAGCAGGATTTTTGCCAGGCTGAAAAGCAGCCTGGTAACAGAGAGGTGCATCTGACACCCCCGGCCCAGGGCTTCCAGAGCCCTGCACTGTCACCCCGAGCTACCCACCTCCCTGCTCCTCAGGTACCCATAATTACCTTCCCCTAATTGCCGGCTCCTGGACATTAGTTATGTGAGATATTTACCCTAAAACATGAAGGCAGGGTAGGAGTGCTTCATCCTAGGAGAGGGTTAATCTCTGACTGGATGCAGGATGCCCTCATGGGAATGGAATGTGTAGTGTTGGTAAGTGGTTGTGCCCCAGAAGCCTTTGAGAGCCCACTGACTACTGCATACTAACGATTGGTATTATTAAAGAACAATTGATGGCCTGTAACCAAACAACAGAAACTAATTACTGGAAAACTTTTATTGTCCTTTAATTACTGGGCCTCTTTGTCAATTAGCAGAAGAGAGAGAGAGGGGGAAGAGATCGAGAGAGAGAGAGAGAGAGAGAGAGAGAAAGAGAGAAAGAGAGAAAGAGAGAGAGAGAGACTCGGTTTATAGCAACAATAAATTTTCCAAAACTACAGTGATCAGTAGCTGAAAAAGCGAGTCTATTAACACACAATATTAAGCCATTATATTTACTCAAGCTGCTGAATGTAGGTGCTTGTCTTCTGGAAAAGTGAAGAGCTCTAGGAATACTAATCAGAGGTTTCTTCCTATGCCTCTGTCTCTGCCTGGCATGACAGTTTTTGTTTCCCAAGTCATTTCACCTCTTGACCAAGGTTTTCTTTCTGCAAGTCTCCTCCAGCAAACTGGCCCTGTGCCCACCATATAGCGGCAGAGCTCTGGAGGGCTTAGCGAGAGGCAGGGAGGCAGGGAGGACAGACACAGGTGGCTTTGTGCCAGGTAGATGCTGCTGGAACCTGGACCAGGGAGCTGAGAGGGGTGAGATCACTGCTGTGGGTGCAGGTGCATGTGGAACCCAGTGCAGCTTGGGGCTTGGCTTGACAGCCCCACATGTCAATACGGTCTGCTTCTTTTTCCTGGCTAACTAGCACTAACCAAAAATACTGTATTCAACTTTTATCTTTTTTTTTTTTTTTTCTCATCCACTGCCAAATGAATTATTTCTAGGCATATTGGCACAAGTAGTTAACCTTCTCTGAAGATGTTTGAACTGCAGTTACGCCCCCAAAAATGAATCACAATATTTTTTTTCCTGGAACTTGGCAAACAGTATTCACCAATATAATTTTCTCCTATTTATCTGACTTTCTCAGATTAACTAGTTAGTGATCCCTCTGAGGGAAGTGCTATGGGCACCACAGATCCTCGGGTATGATGTGAATCACCAGGGAACCAGTCCCCACTGTCTGATGCAGCCACTGACATGAGTGGGGCTGGACCATCCTGGATGGTCTTTCCAGATCCCCTCTCCCCCAGGAGGGCTGCCAGAGCAGAGAAGGCTCCCAAACCTGAAGGCACTTTATCAGGTATGAGAAGCAGTAATTGCCAGGCTCCTAAAAGCTTCAGCAGCAGTAAGTTTCATTTGAGATGGATCTTTTCTCCCTCAGCAAGGGGATCTGGGTATCTTTGAGTGTTCAGAAGCTTTTAAAGTCTGCTCCTACATGTGCATTGGCAGAAACAAGGAAGGTCATTGGAAGGAGTTAAATGACTCCACAGAGTAACAGCTTTTAAAAGCAGCTTGTGAAAGAGCAAAGTACCTGTTTTTTATCAGAAAACAAATATCATTTTAATTCTGGAAGGCAAACAGTGGAGACGCCTGATTTTCCCGTAGCAGACTGGTGTGCCAAGCCCCTGCCCAAGCTGCTGGCCACTGCTCTCTCTGCCCTGCACACTGGCGATGGCAGTTTGGGCTGTGGCAGGATAAGGGAGCAGGAAGTAGCTTAGAAATTTGTCACAGACTGTCTTATTTTACATTAATTGAGTAGACTCGAGTTTTGTGCTATCAGAGGGAAGCCAGAGTAGTTCCTGCAAGTGACCTCAGCAGCAGTCCACAGTGGTTGGTTAACATGCCAGCCCCTATGGGATGGTGCAGAGGAAGGGCTAATCCTATCAAAAGCAAGCCAAGCTCCATGGGATTTCTGGAGCTTACCCATGGGGCATTTTCATTTCAGCATTGAGGGTGGGTGCCAAAGCCCTCCTCCCCTCTTCAAGGTGGCTGGGGCAGGATTTAGAAGATGGCAAGGTGAAGCCAGACCTAGAAGAAGACAACACACAGCGTCTCTCATCACGGGTGGTTTACAAGAGACATGTACCTGGGACTGCATGCCCAGAGATCTTCTGGAGATAGGATGAAGCAATAAACCCCCGGGGATGAGGCTGGTTTCTTGGCAAAGGTCCCGCAGGGATCAGCAGCACCTGGCTGCCCAGCCCATGGAGGAGGCACTGCCCATGGTGCCAGGTGGCTTTTGTTTCTCCCCCCAACACATTTAGCCCTTATTTTTCTCTTGCACATATGTAATCTATTTCCTTCCACATTTTCTTTTTCCTTTCCAGCTATTATTTTTCCTTTTTCTTTTTTTCTACCCTCCACTCACACAACACTCTCTTTCTGTTTGGAAGCTGTTTTCTCACTCTGGAAAAGGGAAGGTTTAGTACCTCCCTTTGTCTTAATTTCCTGGTAGGACTGATTTCAGAGCTACCATTTCTGAGAATTTCTCTCTGTTTAACCCATGCTCCTGGTACTGATAGAGATGCACAACCTCTGAAGGGTGAGAGACCTTCAACGAGTAGGAAAGTCCTTACAGCACTGTATTTTCTCAGGAAATTGTACCAATAATGGTATCCAAAGTAACATTTCTGCCAGGAAACGCTTTTCAGTGGAAAATTGTTGTGACAGATTCTTGAAAGCTGGGAGTAATAGTAAGAAAAAGCACATACAGAGACAGCCAGGCTCAGACAGACACTGAAATTGTGTTTTGCCCTCACCTGCCTTGTAGCCTTTTGCTCCGTCTCCTCCTTCAAGGCCTGTGTCTTGCTCAGTGCGAAGACAAGGTGTCTCTACTGGGGAAAAGGGCCTTGTTACTCCAGGTATCTGATAAAGCAGCCTGCTGGAGATATAATGGTGAAGAAGGCTCTTGGTCGATGTCATTGCATCCCCAGTGACATCCCTGCCAATATGTGAGAGCTGTCTGTAGATCCTGGCACTGCAGGAATGTTACTGATCAGCTTTGGGCTTGCTCTGTCCCTCTTTTAGTTTGATAGTCCTGCCTTCCATCCAGCATTTAGCAGGGACTCATGTCAAAGCACTCTGCCTACAGAAGCAGCACCTATGTGCCCATTTTACAGATGGGGAAACTGAGGCATGGAAGTGTGAGTTTCTTCCACAGCAGATTGGAGGATGCCCTTCCATCAGCATCGTTGTTGTGAGTATGGCACTGCCAATCTCAACTCCTGAAGTTTTCATCTGCACCTCATACCTCCAGCAAGTATTCATTGCCCTGGACATGTGGCCATACCTCATGCAGGAGTTAGTTATAGAGCTATTCAGCACAACCCAAGATTCTGGGACACATTTCCTGAGAAAAGAGACATAAGTCTGGGCTCTTTTCTGTGGTAGGGGACTGTAACACTGGCTCGTGTGCCCCAACTGATGAGTCTGTGGAAGCATAAACCTCTGATCATGCTGTGGTGCCTCCAGAAGCTCTGCTGAGAGTGTCAGAGCTCTAGGATGGGTGCTGTACATTGGCATAGGAAGAGACACAGGCTCAAATCCCAGTCTAGAAATGCAGTGTTTGGACAGTGTTTGCTTTTGGTACCCCTAAAACACAGGAATGGGGGGGGGGGGGCATGTTTGGGACCACCACTGTTAGGTAGCAAACACAAAAGCTATTGACCTTCCTCTGGTCTCTTTCTGGTGTCTTTTCTAGAAATTTTGTCAGAAAGCATCAATAACAACCACATACCCTGTCACCCCACTGCTGTCCTGGTCCCCGCTGCTGCCAGTGAGGCTCAGCACCGAAGGTGATAGCCCCACCCTCCCTGTTGCAAGTCCCCTGCTCTCACTGCAGCAACATGTGAAGTTCACAGTGTTACTTTGAGCCATTTAAATGCAGGTGGTTTTCTCAAAGCAGGGGGAGAGATTTCCTCCCATAGAGCTCACTGCCCAGGCTCTCCCCAGGAAGGGGTAAATCGGCATTTTTGGGGGCACAGTCCCCTCAGGGAGTAGGCAATGGAGGGGGGACAGATGTGCAAGGACCAGCATGAGACATGTGGGTATAGACTGCCGTGGGCAGAGGAAAGAAAAGAGGCAGATGCCCAACTCTGGTGTCCTTGTCATGATGCTTCCCCCTCTTTGACATTTTACAGAAACCCCATAACCTAGGGGCACATGACCATGAGAGGTTCAGGTTTCACTTCTGAAAACCATTGTGCTTCTTCGTGACTTTTCTCTGCAAATAAAAATACAGCCCAATGGCTCAAAGCCAGAAGGAAAAGAAGAAAGGACTCCAATTAAAAATTAAAATTGTATGACAGTTTGACTGGTTGTGTTGTTTGGGAACCTTGGAATTTTTTAATATTTGGGGTTGGCAGTACTCTTAAATAACAGGGAATAACTTGCCTTTTTATAGAGCCTTTCATCTAGAGGACCCCAGCCTACTTCACCAACTAGAGCCAGAAACACCAGCTCATCACAGCAGCCCATCTGTCCCATCCACTGTCTTGCCACCAAGTGAGATGGAGCAGGCAGAGCACTGCTGCTGGCTGCTGAATCAGATGGAAGCTCCAGAACAGCCCTCTGCAATGTGTGAAGGGCTCTTCACTCACCACACCTCACCAAGTCTTGCTTTCAGAATTGTTGCAGAAGCCAGAAGATGCCATAGAAGTATCAGAGGAAGGGATACTTGGGTGATGTGCAGGGACTTCACAGCGTGGATCCCTCTTCCTTCCTGTTCCCAGCAGTCCTCACTTAAGTAACTGTTTCCAGCACCCATTGCTGGTTTGCCCAGACTAGGAGGACATTGCACATTTTCTCAGGCAGGCATCAGGCTTCTAGCAGCAGGCTTGACTTTTAGACAAATGTGTCCCATGCAGTCACTGAATTTGAGTGTTAAGTGGTGGAGGATGGTCCATACACTTGGATGTGGATGGCACATGTTATGGAGATAATTTTAAACACAAGCTTTGTAGAACAATGAACATGATTTACTGGATTTATTTATATAAAATTAGATCATTATCTAATTAGACTACAATTTAATCTTAATTTTCACTGGCTTTTATAACTGCAGGAGATTGCCAG
The DNA here is from genome assembly GCA_025447755.1 of Corythornis vintsioides. Lineage (NCBI taxonomy): Eukaryota > Metazoa > Chordata > Aves > Coraciiformes > Alcedinidae > Corythornis > Corythornis vintsioides. The sequence goes on from JAOEGS010019891.1 coordinate 22,500, forward strand.
AAACACACAAAATTAATCATGTCACATAGTTCAGTGATTCAGAGCCTGGGTGGCTCCCCCATACCAATTTGAGGTTGGTAGCTTCATGACACATGATTTCTACCACATCCAAGGACATGAAAAATCTCTCCAGAAAGTGGGAAGCATAGATGATAACCACTTCTCACAAGAAACTGGTTTCAGGTCAGCCACCAATTTCTTTCTTTAAAGAAATATATCAAACCTGGGCAAGGAAGAGCTTTCCAGAGCCAAATCCCAGCACTCCACACTGAAGAGCCCTGGACCAGAGTCTGGAGCATTTTGAGATGATGCTGATACTGAGCCATCCAACAGCATGGTTTTTCATTTCAGCCAAGCTGGTTTGCTCCTATCTTGTTATAATGGCTGCAGTAGGTGCTGGAGCAGGAATCCCATATAGAGTACAACAGTACAATAGACCTGCAGCATATAATTATCATGCTGTATCTGCTTTCATATCATAGGTATTTTTATCTGTGTCAGTTTGAAATCTAGGATTTAGTGTACGGCGCCTAATGTATTGTTCTTTCTCTCTCTTTTAATGTCAGCTCTCAATATGCATGAAGCAGACATAAAAGCACTTTTGTGCAGGTACTGTGAATCTCTTAGCACAGATGACAAGGGGAGATGGTTTTTCTAGATTCATTGAGCATCTGAAGAGACAAGATTCGATGATCCAGCAGGAGCTCATGCATAGCAATAACTCAGGTTTCACTCATAGTCCCCTCCATGAGCCAAGCAGCTCCACACATCCTGGGAAAGGCACAAAGGATCTTCTCCCTTGTTCAGAGGAGGCTTGTTCCTCTCGTGTGGGACCACACTCATGGCTTGCACAGCCTGAGAAGGAGGAGAAGAGGAAGCTACTCCAATTCTGTGCAATCCTGCAAGGCCTTCTGAATTCTGCCTGTCTCAAACTTGTCTGCATCATGACAGCAATCAGAGAAATCAACCCCTGAGCAGAAGACCCCTTGGCCAGGTGACAGGAAGCTGTGGGCTGAGGGGAATACCTGAAATCCTCCCATCTTCCCATGGTTGGATTTAATTTCAGAGGCTAGAGTTGAAAGGCTGGTCTACTCCAGCCTATAGACACTTTATGGTGTGCAGAAGGAAAGATATTATCCTGGGCTTGGCACAAAGATTGCAGCAACCTGCTTGGCCAAGTGTGGTCCATACCTACTCCCACTACAGGCATCATGCATTTTGTGGCATCTCCCCAGAAATGGATGAACAAAAGACTTCCTCAGCCTACGGGGCTCAGAGGCTCTGTGGTGAGGTGCAGTAGGAGGACAAGGTGGGTACCAGCCCTTCCTAGAGCTGTAGGACATCATGGTGGGAGACCATGATGAGACAAAAGAGAAGCAAGAGGGAACTGCTGGGGAGTGGGCTGCTGACCCAAGGGGAAAAAGGGAAGCAAAATGGTAATTGGAATCAACTGTCCTGTAACCTTTGATTTCTTTACCAAAATGGCATTCCTATGACATCATTCTGGGTATGCTCTATCCCACTGTGTATGCTCTATCCCACTGGGTACCTTTCTCTGGTACATAAGAAATCCTCTGGTTTGGCAATTGATCTTGTAACAGTCCAGTTACTCAAGTTATGCAGAGGCTGCATTAATCTTTTACACTGTTGATCTCCCACTGCATTGGCCAGTGGACACAGGCTTCAGAGACACCTACAGAGGTATATATGCAAGACATGTGCTCACTTGGCTCATGCAGATGTCCAAACTCCATTAAAATGTCATGCACAATAAGTTCTCACACCTTGCCTTTCAAGCAGAGCTTCCCTGTGCCCAGCGTGTGGTCTGCAAACACAACCTCAGAGCAGGTTCATCCAGGAGCTCCAGAGAGGTTTTGCACAGTACGGTCCCAGGGACAGACACACAGAAACCAAGTAGACTTGTCCTGATCTACACCTCTTCAGATCAAAGATTGCCACCAGGTAGACTCTTTATTCTGCTTATATTTTACCATGTATCTTGGTTCAAACTCGAGTAGGAATCAGACATGTTTTGAACGTTTTTTTAACCAACTAAATATCAACACAACATCAAAGTAAATAAATGGCCCTCTCTAACTGGCAGTTGTAGCAGCCAGCACACTGGCAATTTTTGATTGTGTGAATGATGCTCCAGGATTGTTGTAAAGACATAACTGAGACAAAAAAATAAACCCTTCCAAGATATTTCTGCTTATTTTAGCTGTCATTACCATATAACAGAAACCTTTGTGGAAACCAGTAATTAATGGGAGCAGATTTTCAAAGTCCCCATATTTATGTGTTTCAGCCCAAGGTAAACAACTCCGCTCTGATAGTTAACCCCACCCTGTTTGAGGTTGAAGTGAAGCATTTTTTTCCAGTATGTGGTATTTCCTTAATAGCTGTTATCAAGTTATTATGACATCCTCCTTCCACCACCCACAGTTGTGTGCTGGATGTGTCCCCACCAGTCCCACAACAGAATGAGACACCCACCCTGCAGGGAGGAGTGACTGAGCAAACAAGTAAAGGACAGGGCTATTAAAGTAGTTGGGTCAGGGCAAAAATTAATATTTTCATGAAGACAACAAATGGTGAGAACACAAATTCATCTGGTGCAAGTTTTGTGTGCACAGGCAGACTGCACTGAATGTCAGCTGGATGTGGCACTTCCCAGCTTTGATCTGGGGATCACTTAGTAAATTTGTGCTCCAGCACAACAGGAAGAAGCTTATTTGGGAAGTGCTGAAGCTTAGGCAAATAAAGACAGACCCATGAGGTCCCCCTTGTCCTCCTTCATGGTGTCAGACTGTCCAGGTAGCAACCATCTCTGGAAGAGCACAGAGCACAGGTTGATGGATTTGCCAGGACCAATCTAATGCTGTTCAGCTGCAATGGGGAACAGAAGGTAGGTCCCAAACCCACCACCTGGGTTCTGACCTCAGCTCTACACCTCACCACTTGCAGCCCTACCAGACTAGCATTCAAGCTCCAGGGATTCAGAGATGTGCCACCAGATGTACCATGTTATGCGTGATGCCAAGTGCATTCTTTTGGGGACATAACAATACCAGTTGGTCTATTTTTAATTCAGTTCCTTGACAGAACATTTAGCTATTTCTCTTAGAGAAGAATTTTGTAATGGGTTCCTATCATGTCAATTTGGAAAGCTTTCCAGCCTCCCACTACTGAGAAGTGTAAAACTATTGGCAACATATGGCATCCCCGTGGAGCTATTTAATTGTACAAAGGGCTGCCAAAAGATAAAAAGGGACTCAGAAGGAAAAAAAACCAACAAAACTACAGCTCTGTTCTCCCCCTTTCAGCATCTAACAGCAAAACAGCTTGCTAGATTTCCTAAATCCTCTCTCAAAAAGAGCTGGGTTGTTGCTTCAGTGGTTAATAAGCTGGGGACTCTCATGGTGCAACCAGGGATTTGACTCAAAGCCAAGTTCTCTGTGGCTGAATTTTGTTACTCCTTGGTGGTGGCTGTGTCCTGGCATGGAACCTGTGTTCCTCCTGGCCCTGTGGCCCAAGTGCTTGCAGTAGGGCTCAGCCTTGGGAAAAGCTTGTGGGGTAGGATGAGCTATGGGGCCGTGGAGTCAACATGTAGCCTGGAGAGTGCAGGTGGAGGCCCAGGATGGCTGTTCAGGGCTGCTGGGGGAGACCCTGATACGTCTACACCTCAAACTAGACCCTAAGGGACAAACACCATTTATCAGGGGGTTTGGATATGTTACTTGCTGTCCTACAAACAGGGGATGCATTCCAGGGGTCTCAAGAAGCTATATCAAATGTATGGTCATTTTTATGACAGCTTGAAGGGTCTTCAGAGCAACTAACTTTGCAGGAAGAAAACCAGTTTGTGAAAGTTTGGGTGACCTCCAGACACTGATTTACTACATGTGAGCCTGGTCCCACTTGCATCTGCTATACCCCATGCTGCCCCAGTCTAGGACACATTGGCCCTCTTTGTGTATATACTGGATTACTCTTGATCAATTCTGGGGGGATCCAGATTGTTCCCTTGGCCACCAAGGTGTGATGAGGGGCTCAGGCACTGCCCATGCACTTCAGAGCACCAGGGTGTCCCTGTTTTGGGGATGGATGACCAAGAAAGACTAGCAAGATGAGTGCAGAGTGGAGGACACTACACAACTCTCTTGTTATTTTCTTTTTAAGTTCACAGCCCTCCCTAGAGAAGCTTCCACCCCTTAGGGACTCCCTGGAGGAGATGGTAAGCCAATGTTTAAGGGATAAGGATGGCAGTCCTGGGTAGGGTAGAGGCCTCACATTCAGCACTGGCCTGGGAAAATGCCTTACTTGCCTCACGGAAACTTAATGAATCAAGGGAATTAAATACATTTGTGAAGGACTGGAAATGCATGAAAATGCAAGGATTGAAAATCCATATACTGGGTGAAGAGTTTATGGACACCATGGATGATGCTTCCATCTACACAACTTGCTGCACAGGGAGGGGTGCAGACACCCAGGATGGACTATCCTTGCCTCAAAACTGATGAAACCTGCTGGTGCAGTGAGTGGGGCTATGCCCCAGTCCCGTGCCAGGAACTAAACACTATGAATGCCAAGGGAGAGCTGCTGCCTTGTGCTGACCACGGCACCTTAAACCTGACGTCCTGCTGGAGCTATCAGACTCTGGAAGTCTGCAAGAAAATTTGCAGCACTGTTGAAATGCCACTAAAGGGAAGAAAACTATAGAGAAGCTACATTATTCATCACCAACAGTATGAGCCCCACTGAGCCGTCGACTGTTCGTGGGTAGAAAGGCCAAAACTCCACCAGGGCTTTGTAAAGGGATATAAGAGGGAGTTAACTGAAGAAATAAGGAGAGAAAAAACAAAACAAACAAACGCTGAACAACATATAACGCAGGCAAGGTGTCAGCCAGGATCGCTTAAGATCCTTCAGAAATAAGAGGTGGAGCAGAAACCAAAAATATCTAGTCTGTCACCAAAACCACCCCCTGTACTGAAAACCTGGAAAGTTACAGACTGCACAGATCTAAAGGAGAAGCTCTAGAATTCACCCTTAGCTAGACAGGCACTGTATAGAAGACCAGGAAGACTGGATGACCTGGATATTCTTCTTGGATGGGGGAAAATACATTCAAATGGATTATTGGAAAATCTTTCGACTGCATTTCTCAAAATTATTTTTGTCTAGTCATTTTCTCAATTTCTAGAACTTAGCTACAGGTCAGGATGAGTCCTCCTTCCCATCTCTGCCAGGAGCAGCCCACTGCTTCTTCTGATGTCTCCCAGACCACCCATTCCAGCAGCATTGGGTACAGTGGGTACAGTACTGGGTACAGCAGCTGAGACAGTTCTTGTCCTCCCCTCCACTGCAGGGACCTGCTGGCCTTCTCTGGAGTGCCTAGGAAACTCTGCAGGGAAACCAAATCTCCTCCCATGGAAAATCCCAATAGATCTTTTGCCTGCGTTCTACTTTTTAGCCAGCATTTCCTGCCAATAAAGGAAGAAATATCCTGACAGAGATATAAATATCTGACTGAGATAAAAGGTGCCTAAATCCCACTGACTTCCCTATAATGAACCTAAGTCACTAAGGTGGTTTTGCAAAAGTTCTCCTGTGGTACCAGCACAGCTGTGAGGTTTGGCCTCTGCGGGAGGAAGAAAGCCTGAGTGCATCACTCCACTCGGGGCCATCACAGCTCCCCACTGGCATGCATTATTTATAGCAGGACTAGCAGTAAATTAGTATCTGATGAGCTCTTGGATTGAGCCTTTGTTTTGGCTCCATCCCACTAATGCAGCCTACAGAAACTCCTGCTGCACAGAAGCGATGTCACAGGCTCTACCAACAGTGCTCGTCCAAACTTCCCTCTGCTACTAAGAAGATGAGTGCCTGGTACTGTTTGCATGAATTGGAGCAAAAGTTGTCATTGTCAAGCATCTCTTTACATTGGATTTGCTTACAAAAAGCTTTATTTGCATGGAAAATCACTAGATCTGGAAGATCAGGTCAAAACAAAAACAAACACCACCACCACCAAAACAACACAAAAACCAAACCAACAAACCACCAACACACTGCCTAGAAATCTTAGTTTTGTTTAATCAGAGGAGTAACAAAGAAAGAGCTGCTGAATGAACTCACTTTCTTTTCCTAAATTGGGCTGGTTCTCATGAGCAAAGAAATGATTTTGTGCTGAAGAAAGTTGACAGTTTGAGCAACAACAAAAATTAGCAGAATAAAAAAAAAAATAGCTCAATAGCTCCATAGATTGCCAGTGCTTGTGCCTCCTAATTTATACTTCCCTGCATTTTAGTAGTCCCTTTCTGGGGACCACTACCCTGCTGGCCACCACTTCTCCCTGAGGTGTCTACTCTCATCCATCCAGTCCCTTTGTTTCACCCCACACCTCCATTCTTCTGTCTCTCTGTGAGACCAGGAGACTCCTGTCACTTCTCAGCATGGTATATAAATGTTGGGGACAGCAGAGATTGAACAAGTCCCACACCTCCCAAGTGAACATGAGATTGGGTTGGACAGAAGTTGCTGGTTTAGCTCAGACAAAAGCCAGCACTGGTTCCAGGTTTCACTCTCTCAGGGGAGTGCCCCTAAACACAGGGGAATGTTGCTGTGTTCCTTTTAATGAGAAGATCTTGGGTTTATCTCAGTATAAATTGGGAAATCTTTAACATCTCAACATTTTTTCACTGGGATGTTGTCCTGGTTTGATCTAGAACAGAACTAACTCTGATCAGTGATTCCACTCTTCAGCTCAGTCTCTTCTAACTGCACTTCTTGAAGTTCATGGCAGATTTTCACAGCCAGTCTCTGCTTCCAGCAGTGACAACTCTCATGTTACAGTTACTACCAAGGACTGGAGTGTGCAGAGAGGTTTTTGCTGACACTGGCTCCTGTGAAGACCAAGGTCACTGCTGAATCTTGTGCCCCACGTTGGGGTGCAGTCAGTAAGAGGTGACACCTGGGAGAGAAGCAGCCAGAACAGGTGACCCCAAATTGACCATCAGGGGATCCCAGCCCATATACAGCATGTTCAGTATAAAGCTGAGGGGTCAAGGCTCTTATTCAATGGCCAGTGTGTGAGGAGGACTCTGTCCATTCTGCTTTTGATCCCAATCCATGTGCTACTGAATCTTGCTCCCTGCTCCTGAATTCAGTTCCCACCTGCCATGGAGTCCAGTCTGGGACTTCCCCTCTGATGATGCTTTGCAACATCAGTGGTGATGGTGACATTATTGTCATTAGGGAAGTTGAGTCTCTATGTATTTCTATTTATTTCATTTGATTATTATTCTCATTAAAGTTTTTTTTAGTTTCCTTTTCCAACACTTCAAGTCTCCTCTCCCTTATTTCTTTCTCTTTGCCTTGGGGAAGGAAAGAGTGTCTGTCATTTGTCTAATGTCTAGCTCACTTCTAACCCTTGACAGATGGGAAATGCTTCCCACTACATCTAACAAGTAGTGTAGCTTATTGTCTCTCCACAGTCATAAGATTTCAGTGAAATAATGAACCTCATTTAAAAAAAAAAAAAAAAAGAAAAAAAAAGCTACTTTCCAACTCCATCAAGTCCCCTTTTTACAGAGGAGAAGGATGGATGATGCAGGATGCCCTGTTTTGCTGTAGACTATCTATCTCAGCAGAGACTCCCCAGCGTCTCTTCTGTAACACTGTCCTATCTTAAACCTGCTTTTTCTTTTGTCTGTTTTGGTCATTTGAAAACCATCCAGAGACAAATGTACTTGCAGACACATGAGAAATCTTCAAGTAGGAGAAATGCAGATGAGAAACCTCAGCTTTCTATAGAGTAACCTTTTTAGATGTGAACTGCAGTATAGGTAACATGAGCTCTTTTAAATATCCACCAAACCACAGGAACCATGTGTGCAGGGGAAAGGTTGCTAATTTCTCAGAAAAGTTTCTTGTTTCCTTTTTTTCTCATATTGTTGCCGTAAGACTTTGCTTTAGGGTGAGCAGAGAAGTGATGTTGTTCTTATCATTACAGTAGAAGAACAGAAGAAGAGAATCTGGGTACTTTTCTTCAACTATCTAGTGATGCCAAAAGAAGCAATGTTAAGAGTATTCCCATAGGGAGAAGGAATAGAGTGACTTACAGACACTAGGAACAGTGCTTCCTGAAGCTTGGATTCCCACCTCCTATCTTGGCCACTCATAGTCCTTGTGTGGGACCATGAGAGGACACTGAATCTGTGTCATCCCATCAGCCTTATGGCAGAAGGTCTTGATGCTGGCCAAGCTGAAAACTCCAGCTTGTTAAGAACCCTGACTCTTTGGCTGGAGCTACAGCTCCTCAGGCTGCATCCAGGCTTCGGGAGGTGGAGAGGTCTGCAGGGGAAGCTGTTCCACAATTAGTTTTGGTGAACCATCAAGGACATTATAAATAGCTGGATGTAGAGGAGAACTGGGATGGAGTGACCACAGGTTGGTTCCATTTAAACAGAGGATGAACTAAACACGATCATCATTTGAGAAGGGCAGACTTTCAGAAACAGAGCAAACAACCACAGACAGCTCTACGCATGCTCTGTACAGAAGAGCAGTAGTGCCTGAGTACAGGGGAGATGTTCAGAAGTCACAAGTACAAAACTGATCTGCAAGGTACGTGCCAGGAAAAGGGGGTAAATATACAGCTGATCTCCTTGAACAGAGACTGCAGGAAAGCAGAGACCCTGAAAGGGAAAGAAGAGATTGATCAACAAACTCCCTCAGAGGGCAGAAACTTCAAGACTAAAATGAGACTTGCCAA
>JAOEGS010019891.1:41639-81608 GCA_025447755.1 Corythornis vintsioides
TGCTCACTGCAGGGGGGCTGGACTAGATGACCTTTGGAGGTCCCTTCCAGCCCTAAACATTCTATGATTCTATGACTCTATGATCTAGTCCTTTTAACTTTGCAGAGGCACCAAGTACAGCTGGATCATTTTAGAACAAAAAAAAAAAAAAAAAAAAGGGAAGACAAGAGTGAAAGGGAGCTGACTTATTTAAATAATTTAATTTTCATTTTGAGGTAAGTGTATGCCTAGATTTGCTGTTATGTAACAAGCTGCATTTAAAATGAATTTCTTTTGCAAGTACCCTATTGAACTTTGAAATGGCCATGGTAATGCTGCTTTAGTCTGAATGCTCCATTCTGGGAGGAAACACAACAGCAGCCTTTGATGAGGACATGAATTTGTTATGACAGGCTAATTTTACAATTCCATGGCTGCCTTATGACAGAATTATAAAGATATATATTAAAAAAAAAAAAAAATAGATAAGAAAGACCAAGAACCAAGAAATGTATCTTGTTAGTAGTGAGAAAATCTTCTCAGAGAGTCAACTCCCACAGGTCAATTCAAGGTAGTATACAGCTGCCTTTGATAACTCAGGGAGCAAAATGTTGTGTACATTGTGCATGTTTAGACTGCTGGGTGACTTCAGTTCTTTGGTACGCATGCGTGTGCTGTGATATGAACTGCTTCACATAAATAGGAAAAGACAGATCTTTGGGGAAAGAGCAATGAGGAAAAAAAATAAACCAATCTACCAGCCCTCCCCCACCCCCCACCCCCCAAATAAAATCTTAAACAATAGAAATCATGCCTGGAACCTTCCTTCAGCCTGGCTGTGCCTGAGCAGAGCTGACATTGTGAGTTAGTATCAGACAACGTAAGTGGTCTCCTAGAAATAATCTCATTGCAGATATCCTCACTAATCTTCTAGCGGGAAGGGGCGGGAAGGTTCTTTGGGATGGGCCTGGGAGAAATATCTGCTATGGAGCCTGCAGATGAGGTAAATAAGGAGATGGGGGAGAGCATTTTGAACTGCAGCTTGGAGGTGCAGGGAGAAGACTGGCTGCCTGGAGAAATGGAGACAAGAAATATGGACTGAACAGTCTATGCAGGAATGGAGGAGGCAACCTGATGGCACAGCTGGGGATACAGGCAAGCTAGAGTGACCACCTTAGCCAGAGTTACCAGGAAATAGGGACGAGGGAAAGGTGGGGAGCCCACAGAGGAGAAACCATGTGGTGGTCACCTTATTGAGTACTTCTTTGCTTTTGTGAAGATCTCATCTAAACTTCTCCTACATATGCCCAAAAGGTGAGCAGAGCTTTGGGGTTTAAAGAAATCCTCTACAGACAGATGCCAAGATGCACTCAACTCTCATACAGTGGCCAGAGATTCCCAGTTTGTGCTTCTGCCACATTCTGTTAAGGCTCAAACGCTCTGCCGGTGGCTGAGTGAGCTGTTACAAGCAGCTCACATCTCAGTGTCACTGTGTAAATCTCTCCAGCCTGTCACTGATGGAAGGGTCTATGTGACAGGTGTCACCCATAAATCCCATTTAAGTACATCCATTACCACACAATGTATCACTCACAATCACCCATGAAATGTCTCTTTGGAGTCAAGAATCAGACAGGGATGATTTAGGGCTATTTCACTCATGTGCTGGGATTAGCTGGATCTTGCAGCTATTAGGATGTTGGGCCCAACGCTGGCCCCAGAAGGGATGAGGGAGAACAGGCAGCAAACAGCTCCATTAGCTGATTTCCAGCAGCCTTTCCCACACATGGCTGGAGCAGCTTCAAAATGAGACTTTAAAACTGACCCTGGAGACTTCAAAACCCAGTTCCCACATGAATATGTACAATTAAAACTGCAGTTGCCTTAAGTTTTAGACCCAATGAGACCTGCCCCTCACTCTTTGTTATTATTTCCACCTTGGCACAGGGAGTGCAAATAGTTTCTCCACTACCCATCACATGTACACAGACTTAGCCATGAGTGTGAAAGATGAGACACAGGCAGAATGAGGCCTTTTGTGACTCAACAAGTGGGTTTTTTTCTAGTTTCTCCTGCAAAATGAGCAGACAGTTTGAGACACTGGCCTGCTCCAAATAGAAAATTAGTAAGAGTGTCTCATATAATTCAGAATAATATGAGAACATTCACAAACTAAATGGGGCAATTTAGACAGGCAAATACTCATTGGGAGACATCAATGATAGCTGTTATTTAAGCCTTGGCTAGACAGGAACCAAGTTGATCTAAAAGGCTGAGAGACATCCCAGATGAGCAAATACTTTAGATACAGCTGAGAAAAAGAAGAAGAGAGGTGGCCACGTATCCTGTCTCAGAGCAATATCTGGTAAGAACAGGTTCAAAGGAAGAAGTGCTGAGAGCAGTCCCAATGAAAGCGAGACAGACAGCGTCTTTCTGGCAGGATAAGAAGCTTCTTCTCTGTGCACTCTGCTGATGCTCCAGCCTGAACACCAGAACTTCGTTCCCCTGTAGTGATTTTTCTTGTTGTCCATAGAAGCATCGAGTCCTTTTTAACATGATGGCCTTGATATCATTCCTGGCACCAAGATAAAACGGCGAGTGTTCCTATATGGGAGAGCAATTGGATTAGGATTGCAGGTTCAAGCAGTGGCAAAAGGCAGCCAGTGCCAGTCCAAGGTTCATGGGTTTAACTCTGCCTTAATTCGTCAGAAAGGAAGAGCCTTTGCCAATTCTTTTTGTCTATAGTGCTCAGGATGAGCTGTTGGAAAGGGATCAGATCGTTAGGTCAGAAGCAGGAGGAGAGGGAATGTCAGGCAAGTGCTGGAGTAGTGTAGGTAAAGCTAGGAGAAGGAGCATTGTCATTTTTAACAGGGAGAGTGATTATGTACAGGCAGCTGTTTGCAGATTGGAGACTGAGGACTTGGTTGATTAGGGATAATTATAGCTCTCTGGAATTAGGAAATTTTCTCTTTTCTTTCAGGTAAAGAAGATCTGGACTGCTCTGGTCCCAGTGTCCAGATCTGCTGCCCCAGGAGGGGAAGCCAGTGGTATCTCTCTTCCCCCACCCCAGTGGAAGAGGAACTAATCCTAGAAGGATGGGTCTACAATCAATGGATTAAGCCAGTGTCCTAGGTTGTCTTCAGATCCTAAGCCTAGCACAGAGCCATTCTGGCTTCCAGGCAGCTCCTTATAGGGTCCTGTGTTGAGTATTTTACAGCCTAATAAAATGCTTTGAAGACAGTGTGTCAGGATGATCTGTTTTGTAGGTCACCCATTTGCAGGAGCTGGTAAAATTTGGGGGTGAACATCAAGCACTTCTGAAATGGCACTGGAAGGCTATTGGTTCATCTCCCTTTATCTATTAAATATGGAAAAATAAGTCTTTTCTCTCCAGATAACAAAAATAACCTGGTATTAGCACTAGTGGCATTGTCAAATGATTTACTTTTGGAAATAAAACATATAGCTGGAAAAAAAAAAAAAAAGAAAAAAAAAAAAGGAAAAGTTTCTCAAAAGAAATGCCATTCCCTTCAGTTTCACCAGCAATGTGAACTGACAGAGCAATCATGACACACTGAGAACGTTTTAACTGGCTTTTATTCAAATTCTAACCTGGCTCCATAGGTAGCATCTAACTGTAGAGTATGATGCCTTAGGTCGCATCTAACTGTAGAGTATGATCTACCCTGCTTAAAAGCTGAGTCTCAGCTCATCTATTGACATGCAAATGAATATAAGGCATCTCATAAATAGGTTTCCCAAGCAAATTATGGGTGCTGGATGCTTGATCTTCTTCTGCTTTAATTAAAAGAGGTTAACTTGATTAGCAGGGTTTCCAGTGCTGTGTTGGATTCAGTCCCACAATCTGTAGTGTGAAAGTGGTGGTGGTGTTGGTGGGAATGTTACCTTTAAGTGACTTCTTTCACTTGTCTCCTCCTGCTCCTCCTGGTATGAATATATAGATTATAAAATGGTTATCATGGTGATGTCATCCACATTGGGGAGAACAGCCTAGGCCCAATATTGAGGTCTTGGAAAAAAAAAAAAGTTAAATGTATTGCCCCAGGAAATTTAAAATCTTCCTCTGTTTGTCTTGAAGTGGCTTGTAGTGAATCCAGGCCTTTACCAAGAGGGATTGGTCTTGATGCGGATTGAACACAGGAATCTGGGAACAAGACAGTGACCATCATTATGGAAATATTTCATCTCCACTGTGCTGGAGGCAAAGTCCCCCATGGTGTTGAGAGACAGACAGTATGTCCAGAAAGCCCAGAATGGTACCATCAGAGTTCCTGTGCATGTGGACAAGTTGCAGGGGACAGCATAGCCACCTGTCTCTTCCCTCTCCCTTCTATCTAGTGGAAAGTAATGGGAACTTCTTCCTATTATGGATATTTTTTCTTCTAGAAGCATAGGAGGTGTTTGGGATGGAGACCCTGAGGGGATGACAGTAAGGAGTGCATCAGGGAGAGCAGAGGTGAGTGGGTGACTTAGGACAAAGGTGATCTGATTGGAGCTTGTCTTCGTGTCCTTGTCATCTGGCGTGAATGCAAACCGTTCACTGGGGCAGCAGTATTGTTCTAGGCATCTGACTACAAACTGGGTTAAATATTTTTACTGCAGTAAAAAAAAAATAATGTCTTGGAAAAATAAACAGGATTTTCTGAAGTGAGTGGGATAATAATAAATTAGACCCAAATAGTGAGTGTTTCTCTCAGCACTGCATGACACAGTGAACCAGCCCTCAGGGATTTCTCCTTCCATATGCAGTGGTACAGCTGCCTGCTGCTCACTGACTTTTCTGCATGCTTGCCAGAGGACTCACAAACCTGCAAAGGTGATGCCAGACTTTCCACATGTAATTTCTTTTCATTCTAAAGCTGAAGGACCAGACTTTGATCCAGGTGGTGGTGTGTCCTGCATATTACAAAACCAAAAGGCTCAGCAGATTTTATTGCCCTGGAATGCAGATCTTGTCTATGAGGTGGCAAAGGAGTGAGTCAAAGGTATGAGATGAGTTGTCATCTGTATGTGCTGGTCCTGAATCAGGCACCTGAGACAGGCACCTCAAAAGTTTGCCTTTTAGCATAAAGGATGTTATATGACAAAAATCCTAATAAGGCCTCAGAAGGAACCTCTCTAAGTTGATCCCAAACAGTATCACCTTTGTGTTTGTCCTTTCTCTCTTCAAAAATTCAGTTCAAATACTTCCAAACACATCCTCTCCCTCATTCCCCAGTCCTGCTGGGTGATCAAACCCAGTGTTTCACTATCCTGAATCAAAAGCCATTTTTCCTTACACCTTGTTAACTTTATTGACCTTACCCAGCCCATTGACTTCTGTTCTCTCAACCACAGATGTGGAAAATAGATGGTTATATTCTTTATAACTCATTTCCTATATGAGGATATTTCCCCTATTTTTTTCTCCCTTTAGATAGGTTTATTCAGTTGCAGGTTTGTGGCTCACCAGCAATCCAGAAAAATGTAGAAAATGGTCTAATAAATATTAGAGAAAAAAATGCTTGCAGAGTCCCTTTTCTTCTTTGGGATACATTCCCATGTGGATGACAAGTTGCTAGAACTGACTTGTAGGCATTTAATTGGCAATGCCTAATTAAAATGCTTTTAATTACAACACTCAAATTATGATTTTATAAAACAATAACAATTTGCTTATCCAAAAGCTAAGCACTTACTATTCTCCAACTGCCAAATATTAGTCAAGTACCAGCACACCCCTTGGATTTCTCTCAAAACTCTGGGGTGATCTTTTGCTAGCAGCAGGCTGAGAGGTACAGGTGTGGAGTAAATGGTCTCAGTTTGTTGCATCTTTCATGGAGCTGATTTTCTCCTCTGCCCATTTCAAGTTCTCTCATCTGGGATGTCTCTTAGGTCTCTTCTTTCAGGGACTTTCCAGGGTGACAAAGGACACCTGGGCTGCATCAAGCTGAGGAATTGCTCTTGATGCTTCCCAGGCACTCTTCTGTTGTACATCCCAGTATGACATCTACCTTTTACATTTGCACCAGCACCAAACCTCACCACTCACTTTCAATTGGTTGTTTCTCTACATCTTTCCAGTTGCTTCTCATTTGGTATAAAATACATGGCTAATGGGCACTGGAAAAGCAACCCCATGCTTTTTACAATCTGCCACAGGGATTTTTTTTGCCTCTTCTCCACCCTAAAAGGTCAGAATGTCAGCTACTATTATCACTGGTCTTTTAGAGCTGATTGATTAGAAAGAGAAACAGCCCCAAAAACATTGACAGATAGCTGAATGGAAGTGCTGAGCCTCTGTTACTATGGACAGTGGAGGCCAGGCTCAATGTTGCAGCTTTATGTTTGTTGTTTAAATCCTGGGATTTTTTCTTTTTTGGTGCAAACACACCCACCTGCAGACCTTGAAAGGGCTGTTCCTTTACAGGTCAGGAAATCTGGGGTCTGATATCAAGCAACCAACCTGCTTGTAAATGGGACATGTTTGCTCACTGTGCCAGCTCTGTAGGCTGTCCAGCTGTGCTGGGATACTCAGGCCAATGACTGGGCCAGACAAGAAAACCAAGAAGTGCAATTCCAGTCCATCATTGGAGAAGCCAACTTGTTTTTCTTTAGTGCGTAAGTCAGGTCTTTGATAACCCAGAAACATAGCAGAAGACAGTAAGATGGCCACGACTTAGAAGAGGACTTTTTTACTCCAGGAAACATATGGCTCCTACTTGAAAATATTTTGAGAAGAAAAAGATTAGCCCACAATGTCATGTGTGACAGCGCCTGATTTCAGAGAGAGAAGGGACTGGGAGAAAAAAAGAGTTTACATTTGTGAGACTGCTGGTGGAGGGAGTCAAAACACAGCCTTTGCAAATTCTTATTATTATGTTCAGTTAAATAAGCTCTTAGCCTCTTTGGTGTCTGACAAGCAATGTTCTGCCAGGAAACCCTGGATATATTTTCTGCCTCTGTAACACACACACACAGAAACATGGACACACAGACATAAAGATGCTGTTTGTTTGTGGCATTTGCTCTGCATAGCTTGTGTGGTTTAAAGAAACAGCAGAATCTCGTATTTTTTTTCTTCTATACTTTAGCTACCAGGACAGCTACCAACTCTGGGAGATTAGGCAGCCTATACTGAGAAGACATTAACCTCTTGCAAAAGTGACCTAAATTACTATTAATTGTAGTGGCAGGACTAAATAGCTGTCCTCAGAGTGTTTACAACTGTAGAAACAAACAGTTTGTTCTCAAGATAATGACAAACCGCTTATATTTGGTCTACAAAAGGACTGTTTGTTCCCTAAATACCTGCACCAGGAACTGGATTGTGAAAGAAAAACAAAATGTCTTCATAAAGCACCCCCTGCCTGGAGCCGTCCTCTCTGGGATGCTGGCTCTGCTCACCAAGCTCTGGTCAAAGCTGAAACCCAGATTGAGTTTTCTGCTGGGGAATGGGGACTAGGGAGCAAGACTGGTCACGTCAGAAATGTAAATATAAAGCCATTTTAGTGGTTTAAAGAGCCATTTTAGGCTCTTTAGTGGTTTCTGGCACTGCCACGAGTTTCCCAAGGCCTGTTGACCATGGTAAGCCATTCTGATCCCAGGGTTCATATATGGACATCCCTGAAACTGAGACTGGGTAGAAACCATAGCTGTTCTGAGTGATGCCATTTGCAGGTTACCACTATTTTCATCTCATATGGCTTCTGAAAAATCTTACTAAATGAATTCTCCAAATAGGTGCTCATTGAATTAAGAACCTTATGAAGGCAGATAAAAGAAACACCGAGGCCCCACAGTCTAACCTTAAACCTCATCTGAGCTGGAAACTCAACCTCTACCCTGTAGTCAAGGTGTGAATAAAATTGTTTGGGATTCTTTTGGTTTGTTGGTTTTTGTTGGTTTTTTTTTTTACACCATTGCTGAAGCTATCTTTTTCAGAAGCTGGTGTGATTCCTTGGTTCTGAAGATAGTTTGTGGCCCAATTACTGATACACCCTGCTCTTGGCAAAAACTCTGGTGTGTGTCTGTGTCTCACCTTTCCTGGATTGTTATTGAACAGAAGAAAACCATCTTACAGAGAGAATAATTTTCTGGACTGGAGTCCCTTAGGCCTGTAATTCTTAACACAGACTCAAAACTGAATTCACTGTCAGACATCTATGTCTATGTCTCAGATATGAATTAGAGACTGGGCAATTTATCACAGCGGTAAAAATACATCTGCTCTGATTAGATGGAATAAAATAATGCCACAGAGATGGGAGGGAGCACTGAAAATCTTTAGCAATGTGCTTTTCAATCTCCTGCTCCCCCGTGAATACATATGCAGGTATGAACTCCACTGCATTGTGCATGCAGATTAATCCACCTTCATGCCTCCTAACCCCATATGAAGTCATGTCTTAAATTCTTGCCTATGTGTGGGGCCATCTGATAGGTGAGCATCTACAACAGAGCTTGGGGCTACCAGCTTCCAAATATCCCGGCAATCCTTTTTCCCATATTAAATGGCTTTGCCACCCTTAGTTGGCTGGTTCCACATTGGCAGGTCCCAAGGTCTACATTGTAGACTGGACCGTGTTCCTCCAAGCTTGGGACTTGGCATTCACTGAACTACCACCTCTGTATTGATGGAAAAGTCACAGGGCATGATGCACTTCAAGAGCTATGACACATGTGGTATGATGGTAGCTGCTTCTTGGACAGTTGTTTTGTTGTTGCAATGCAAGAGGGTTTGTATATGGTCATGAACAGGGCAAAGGACCAGGAAGCAGGGCATGCAATAAGTTGGAACATGGGAGAACGGGGCCCTGGCATGCACCAGCACAAGCATCAGGAAGGGTTGTGAGATAAATGGTTCCTTTACCCCAGATCAACTCCACTTCCAGCAAGGCTCTGCATGTCCTGTTAAATCCATAAACAGGATTAGATTCTTCACATGGCATCACACATGGGATGATACATGAAGATGAACACCAGCAATATTATCAATCACCAGGAAAAGCTGCTGAGCTCTATAAATAA
The DNA here is from genome assembly GCA_025447755.1 of Corythornis vintsioides. Lineage (NCBI taxonomy): Eukaryota > Metazoa > Chordata > Aves > Coraciiformes > Alcedinidae > Corythornis > Corythornis vintsioides. The sequence continues at coordinate 50,649 of JAOEGS010019891.1, forward strand.
ACAGCTTCCTTGACTCTCACCAGCTTGTTACACCAGGCTTCTGGAGATTATTTCTGCCAGAGGTCTTCAGTGCTTCCTTAACATTAATTCTCTTTTGAGAGTGATTCACCTTGAACAGTGAATATTTTCTCAAATATCTCAATCTGATCAGAGTGTTCCCTCCGACCTTATAATCTGCAGCTCTGTTAATGCCTTAATGGCACCTGGTTATCCCAGCACAGCAGGACGGTGCTGGAACAACCTGCCACCCAGGATTATAAACTCTTCTGGGCTTTCTGGGAAACCCTTGCTGCTGATTGTATAACAGTATGATTTATTTTGTCCATACTGCAAAGTACAGGCTTACAGACCCCTCACTATCGCCTGTAAAAGAAAATACCACTGCTTATTGAGACCCAACTATTTAGAGCTTCTATTTTTCTTTTTCTTTTTTTTTTTTTTTTTTTTTTTTTTTTTTTTTTTTTTTTTTTTTTTTTTTTTTTTGGTTTTTTGGTTGGTTGGTTGGTTGGTTTTGGTTGCTTGAGGTTTTTTTTTCCCAGATAATCTCTTTTGCAGAAGAGGACTTTCCTTTGCTCCGTTCTGCTGGGCTGTCTATATTCATCCTGCATGAGGCTGTTCGTGTGCATTCCTTCGAAAGCATCACAAACTTAATACAAATGACCACATTTGGCGTCCCTCCTGACATCTCCTCTATTTGCATGTTCCCAGGCATGAAAGGCTGAACCCATTTGTGGGGCTTGCTCTGCTGGGACTGACTTTGCAAAGCAGACTGCAATAGCCCAGCCCACTGCCGTTTCCCAGCAGAGCTACTGCAGTGTTTTGGTCTCACAAAATATCCTCTAATGAGTAGTTAATATGTATTGAGGACCTGTCCTTTAATTCTTTGGCTTCTACAAGAATTTTGGGTGCCTTGAATATGAAAACCTTGCACATTCATGGTTCTTACTGTGCAGCAGCAGCACACAGCAATGAGCCTGAATGGTTGAGTTTATCGTTTCTCTCTTGGGTTTATAATTTGTTTCCTGAGCCCTATTTCCACTGCAGACAAAGGAAGACCCCAAGCCAGTTTTTTGACAGCAGGGACCTGCTGGCCTTGCAGTCCCACATTTACTTTTGCAGACCCAGCTCTTCCAGAATTTGGCCAGTTTTCCCCTCAGTGATTGTAGCTGTTGACCTTCCTGATGCTCAGCAGTGGCATCCAGAAGCATTTTGTAGCTAACAAAAAAACAGGGAATAGCTCAAGCATCACTGCTGGGGCTGTGCTGGTTGCATGCAGTGGAGTGTCAGTGCTGGATGGCTCTCCAGGGCTTGTCTAGATGTGTTGCACAAGTCCCTGGGACGCTGCAGTTCTGTATGTTCAAGAAATCATTGTGATTCTCCATGGGATTTCATAACATTTCTACACTGCAGCATTTACACATATAGCATAGCTGTGAAGATCTGTAACAGGCAGAGGTAGACACACTTTATGGAAAAGTGCAAACGTCCATTATAAGGAGAATCTGTAACACTGAATTATTTGTTTTGGTTTGTTTTGTTTCAAGAGGAGTGAAGTGATATGTGGGCAAAGATACTCAGTAATTATATGCTACTAATACCACTGAAAATATAAAAGCTTTCTGTGCATTTTCCAGGATATATAAAGCAAACATGCATGTCCCTACCCAGTCCTCTCTACTCCAGCAATGATTTCTAATGGTGCTTCACCCTGAGAGAGCAGGTGGGATTAAATCCAAAATTTACGGTGAAGTAATGAAAAGGGCAGTTTTGTGTTTATGGAGGAGAGAGAACAGGCCATTCTGCTCTCACTGCCCTCCAAATATCTTCAGCTTGAAATTTCCAGTCACTGCCATGTTCTCTGGTGGGCCAGACAGAAGTACAGATAACATAATATGGCACAGCACATCGTCTACTGGTCAGGAGTAGGAGGAATTGATTTCTGACTAATAAAGAAAATTCATTACCCAGACTGAATGAGTCACAAGGAAATGAAGGCTGCTGTAAAGAGGGAGGAAGAACGCATGCACCCTGTTATTTTGGGCTTGCTTGGTTGCAGAAAAGGTCTGCCTGTTACAGCATCACAGTCTGCTCAGCCTTGGCCATGTCCTACAGCACGTTTGCAGCTTGCTGACCATTACTGCTGCTCAGGAGGGAGAGGACTCTGGTGTAGTTAGAACTTCAGTGTGATTTGTTCTCCCTTCAGCAAACTAGAACCCTTTACATATCTCCACTGGAAGAAGGGTTGTATTGTTTCCAAGTACAGCCAGCAAACATGCAGAGGGAAGCAGAAAGGAGGTGCCTCCTCAGGGGAAGATAAATGCTGGAGAAGAAATAACTACTAAATCTCTACTCCAGTCAACTAGACTTTTAGTGAGACAGACCTCAGATCTGTGGTCACATAAGTGAGATCAGGTCCTGATCCAGAGGGTTGCCATCAGATCAGGATTTGGACACTAGTGAGGTTTTACTTCCCCAACTGCCTTGCCTGGCTGACAACAAGACCAGACCACCAAGCTGGAGGGAATACAGACCAGCACAGTATAAGGCTTGGGTGTCTAAGAACAAGAGTAACCCTGGGCTTTCGCCTGGTTAGAACTTCATGCTCTCAGCAGCCTTTGCACCTGTAGCAAAGGGCTCTGTCCCACTAAGGCAACCTTTCAGGAAGGCAGGAGAAGCATGAAGGATGTGTGGGAGGGGTGAAGATGCTGAAGTCTGATCTCTGGGCTTAGTAGCTGCTGCATGAGGATTTCTGCTTTATCCAGGAGATCACTGTCTGTGGGGCTGGAGCAGGGCAGGGGCTTCTTCCATGCCCATAGCTCTACAGGTGTCCCAGGACCAACCATGGGGGAAGACAGGCAGCAAGGTGATGGACCACAATGGAGAATATCTGTTCCATCTTGCTTGGGCTAGTGGAGTTTGGAGGTTCAAGGCAGGGCAAAATGATGTGCTGATGGGGCATGTGTGTAGTCACTTCTGACCCAAGCAGGAGGTTGTGGCATTTCTGACCAGAAGCCTCTTTTCCTTCATACTGAAGTCTCCTTGAAAAGTTGCCTGCCCCTCACTGCTCTTTGGTTGAAGGCCGATAGCATCTTCTGTGGCAGGGAATGGTACCTTCTTAGTCAGAAGCCTCCTTGTTTAGTCTTACAGCTGTCAATTAATCCCACACTTTTGCTATTCAGATTGGCTGGTGGGTAGAAACATTTCCCACTGCAATGAAAATCTGTTGTGAATAAGAGCTGGAAGGGGAACAGCATTAATATTTGACAGCAGCTAGTGCTGAGGGAGTCTTTGCACTTCACAACCTGAGACCCACAGGGGTTTCTCAAGCTAGCAGTAGTTTAACAGCATTTAAATAGGCTTTTGCCACACGCAGCCCAGCTGGGGGCTGCTGCTAGCCCCAGCATGCTCGTGCCAGTTACAGCTCTGCTGTGCTTCCCAGCTCAGGCTTGTCCTCTAGATCAGAGAGTTTGGGACACAGGAAGAATAAGATCATCCAAGGAAATTTAGCTGCTTCGTTTTTAGCCCCCCTATTCCTCAACCCCCCCCACCCTCCCCATATCTAAAACTCTTGATACTGGCTGTATTATACCTCAGGATATGCTGATTATTTCTCCAGTTCAAAGGATAAATCTGCCTCTTTCCCACTCCAGTATGCTGGATTTCTGGAGTTCGAGACTGAAGCAATGACACTTCTGCTGCCAGCAGAGATATTCAGGGTTTCATTTACAAACAAGTGTGAATGGGCAGGAACATTTGTTTTGTCTTTCTGCAGATTAATGTTTTTCACATCTCAACTTGAAATTTCTATGTAATTTTCTGCTGTTTTCTACAGTTTAAGTAAGTGTTTGAGACTTGGTAGTGTGAAATTTTCCTTGTTCAGCCTGATCATCTTTTGGTAACATGTATAGTTTTCAAATCCTTGCGCACCTCTTGAGGATTTCATTTCTAGGATTTTTGTCCTAGAGGGTTCTGCAGAAACCTAAAGTGTGAATGTTCATCTTATCAGCTTTTGCATCAGTTGGGATTGTTACTTCTTAGAAGTGGAAGTTTACATGACAGCTGCTGGAGAGGTAAATAAACTCTTTGTTGCCTTCGTACACTTTACGCCACCATGAAGAAACTCTGTGGAGCAGAAGGATTTTATGTGCAACTGTTGACCTATAACATGCAGATACCCAGCTTTGGGTTTTGGTGCCCTTGCACAGATACCCACAGATGTGGGTACACAGATATTGACCTTCTACAGCTGCTTCAGTACCCACCATGCAGGTCCCTCTCCACTAACATCCTGAACATTCAAAAAGTCCACACATCAACAGACCTTGCTACACAGCTGCTGGGATCTATGATCTAAGCCATCCAATGTTGGTTCAACCAGTAAAATATAGGAGGAAATATCTGTGGGGAAAATTGACTGCTTTGTTTGGCCCAAAATAGAGTTAAGTTCTTTTTTTTTCTTCTTCTTTTTTTTTTTAAACAACAACTTCAGTAAAACCATTAACTTCAAATCAAGAAGGCAAATGTCTCATAATTTTCAGAGTTTGAAAAAAGCTCGCATAACCATAATGAGTCTGAATACATTTTTTGTTTTTAGATATCTGCAATTTTTTCACCCAAATAAGGCTTTCTCTGAAACTACTGCCCAGTGGTGCTGCTGACATAGTAGTATTAGCTTTGAAAGAAAACGCATAAAATGCCCCTGCCAACTGTACAAACAGGGTAGTGACATCCAGAATACCCAGAAGAATGAAGTAAACCCAGTACTGAAGCACATCTAGCAGGTTCTCAAGGCAGCAAATATCTGCATAGGGTTATGCTCGTCCCTGGTCCCTCCACCCCAGCTATCCACAGAACTAAAAAATACTCCTGAGTGCCTCTTCTCTTTTGTCAATATGGGCAACTCCTTCTCAAAGATTTCTGTGGCTGTTACAGAGGAGCAGAGCCCTGTGCTGACTCCTCAGCTCTCACCAGACATATAAACCATCTCCATGCCCATGAGATGGGATGGCCCAGGGGGCTCAGACAGAACATACAAGGCAACAGTGGGTGTGTGAACCCACCATCCTCCTACATCTCTGCTCCTCTTGGCAGAGATAAGAGAGCCTGAGGAAAGACCTTGGGAGACAAGCCACAGATTTATTTAGTCTTTAAGCTGTGATAGGCTGTTGGCTGCTGTGTGATCTTTGATAAACTCGGGGATGCAGAGAGCCGCAGGTTTGCAAAAGTCACTGCCAGCAGCTGACACAGATGCTTTCTGGCACGGCACCAGGGAGCTGTGACACTCATTTGATCATATGTTTATCCACATGTTCCACACATACTGATAGTCACAGCAATAGCCTCTGGGTCTACCCTCACAAATGATGAGCTTCTCAATTTCTGTGCCTGCACACAAGGCTTATAAACGATGGCACAACACTTCTTTTTCAAAGGCCTTGATGATCTAGGAACATTCCAAATGTTGGTGTCCAAGACATGGAGAATATAGGTCAGGTTTTGTCTTTGCTATAGTAGAAATCATGTTAAGTCTGCACCTAGTGACTGTCTAGCCCAGATCTGCTCCACAGCATTTCTGCCTGCATGGCCAAACATGATTCTTCCCAGACACTGTTGTACCTTCAGCGTAGCAGTCCCTGTTTCCCAAGCCCTCATGACTGAGCACCCTCTTTGCCATGCAGCCCCACCATGCTGCTCCTTCAATCCCATGCATGGCATGAAAACAAGACAGCAGCAAACTTCTGGGTTCAGAAGGACATCACCCTAAGAGTGGTGACATCTACTGCAGTCAGTCCTCTGCCCTAGGACTCCATTAACCTCTGGTCCTTCTCATTGCTTTATCTCAGCCCTTCAACTCTGCCCCTCCTGTCTCTTTAACCATCCACCCTCCACACACACTTTTGCAAACACAGCTCAGCCAACCACACTGCAGCAGTGGTAGACCTGGGGCAGAGCCCCAGGAGCAGGGCGGGTGTGTGCCAAGGGGCTGACTGTTGCACTCACAGGGCACAAAAAGCAGATGTTCTTTATGGTGGTTGGCTCTGCACACGAGACTGGGGAGTTCAGAGTGGCAGTTTATATCTCTGCACTCTATACCACTGGCAATGTGTTCTCCTGTAGTAAACACGTGCTGTGCCTCTGTATCAATTGAATGGCCGGCTTCGTTTTGATCATTTATGAATTATTTCTAGCCCCTGTGGCTCTTGTCAGAGCTTCTCCATGTCTCATAGAGACTTTGATTCCTACACCAGTGTTTCCAGGCTTAAATACGCCGTGGTCCCTTTCTCAGATTCTTTTTCTTCCTGTGCACGAAGGCAACTGTCCAGCATTCAGTTAGCTGTGACTGTGCCCACCCCTCCTCCCCTGCTCTGTGTCTCCTTTGCCAGCTCTACCCTCAGACTCCACTGAACTTCAGAAGTCTCTATCCCACCTTGAAATGGATCCATCATCTTTTTTTTCTGAGCAGCCCATGTCCTCAAGTTCTGTTCCCCTTGTCTCTCTTGTCCACATAACCCCAGGGCCTTTGGGTGGCCCTATTGTCCAGTCTCAAACCACCCTGGCCTGCCATCTCTGGATAGGATTATTCTCCAACTTGCTTCCACCAGACATAAAAAGCAGTATATCACCAGCCAACTTGAGATCAAAACTGACAGGAAAGCTTTTTAGATGAGCCTGCTATGCTGTATGTAATTAATGTGTCTTGTTTTCTTCATTTATATTTTATTTATATGCTTTTATGTATTGTGAGAATCTCCAAGAGGGTTTTCTTTTTATGAATTACGCTTTGTAAAACAGAAGAGCTGATGTTGATGAAATAGTTATTATCAGCTAAAGACTGCACTCCCAGACTGCGCCTTCCTTCCAACTGGCAATCTGTCACTCTTCAAAACACACCAGCTCACCGTGACCGACAGACAGACAGGCAGGCAGCTCCCGAGAAGGAGTCTCCGAGCCGGGAGGAGAAGGATGATGAAGGTGATTAAAAATAGAGAAAGATTCCTTCACCACAAATCACAGAGAGAAGTTTCAGAGAAGAAAATAGTGAACCTAAAAGATGTTGCCTAAGGGGGCTTTTACTGATTTTAGACTGTGTTGCTCAGTGCAGTTCGCTCCAGTGAGTGGCTGTACCAGGTTTTTAGGATGGAAGAAATAATTGCCAGTATGGGGGCTGGAGGGAGGATTTTTATTTTTAATTTAGTTTCCCTAAAAAAAGACCTTCCTTCATTTAAATCTTAGGAGTGTATCTGAGGGAGAATATGATTGAAATTGGATCACTTAAAACATAGTCCCCTTCTTTTTGTTGATTAAGTGCTTGCCAAGCTACTGCCCCAAAGGGAATTTTGTCATTCTTTGTAGTAAACCCCTGAAAAACATGAGTTTCACTGGGACCACTGAGATGCCAACCAAAGCTCAAGATCTGGAAGTAGGGAGTAAGAGCTCAGAAGCTCCTTTACGTAATTCACCCAAAGAAAATGGAAAACAACTCTCCCTGTTGAGCAGCATCCTTCCTATTAAATATGTGGATTAACTGGGACAGCCATTCTCCCAAGGAAAAATCAGTGAGTTACCAATGAGTGAGATGGAGTCTCCTCATCTGGGTACTCAGCAATATGGCCAAGACTGGTCTGTATCGGGGTGGTGTCTGGACTCCTTGGGGTGAGAGTACAGTAAAGAGGATGGGTTATATCTGCCCTCCACAAACACTCTCCAAGGGCTACAGGAGCAGCCCAAAGTGGTCAGAGCTGCAGCCAAGCTTTCCCAAGGCAGGAAACTGGTGAGAGGTCTCTGGAAACAACCCAGGGAAGGTGTATGTGCTGTGAGTCTGGCTGAGACATCCTCATATTTAGGCACAGTTTTGTTGACCGGATTGCCCTTTATGACATGCCTTCCAATGAGACTCCTCACAAGTGATTCGGAACCTCTGCTCAGCTCCTGTGTGTCCCTGGTCTCAAGATGGCTGGCTTGAAAGATGCTCTAAATGTCACTGCTGGGGCAGGAAACTCAGCCATCCTGATAATCTTGCTACTGTCCTGATGATTCATGTTGACATTTACATGACACAACAGAGTGGGGGAAGCTGCTGAACACGTCACAGTGCCTGCAGAGAGATTCACAGTAGCAAGATTCAAATCAGCAGAGACCTCAAAAATTCCAGGAAGTACCCTCAAAATCCAGAAGAGCTCAAGCAGGCTGTAGAAAGCTGCATCCCCTCCCAGCTCCATGGAGAATGAGTTTCATGCTTATGCTGGACTCCCCTGATGGAAGAATACTGAAGTCAGATACCCAGTCTCCAGGACTGTGAAGACCCCTGTGGCCAAGAAGTTAATGAGGTGTGAAAGATCACACAAGGAGATTTAGCATGGGGGATATCACTTTCCCTTTTAGGATGTTTTTCACTTGAGATTTTAGGAGTGGACATGAAGGCAGGTTGCAATGCTAGTGGGCAAAGGAATCTTCAGAGGCTGATGAGTTAAACTGATGAGGTTAACTCATTATTTGGAAAACTAGAGTTTTGATGTTGCTAGCAAATAGCCCAATCTTTACCATTTTCATTACAGAAAGCTTCCACTGTAAAATAAATCATTCTTCACCCCTACTGCTGCTCACAGGCCTCAGCAGAGCATTACTCATGGTAAGATCTACAGATCCTACCCTTTCTAAGAACACTGAAGCAGAGGCACAAACCTCAGATTTCCAGGTTGTGATAGAGCCTGGGGAGGAATGAGGCACTGCAGAATTCCTGCCATGAAGGTCTTATTTTCCAAGCCAGGCCTTTGCCTGTGGTGCCAACACTGGCTGTGCCTCTGTTTCAAGGATATTGCCAGTTGAACTTTGCCAAAGGCACACTGTTTGTTTGGCTTTTTGCATGTTGGGAAGGAGTGGTCTTTGTGATACTTTTTTTGGTAGCTTCTGTGAAAAGGGTAATTTCCATAGCCTTGGGGATAGCAAAGCCTCCAACTGGGTCAGTGAACCAAGTTCTGGGTGTCTGCGGGCTGGACAAAGCTTGAGTGCAAACACCAGCAGAAGGTGAAGGAATGGTGGAGAATCAGCCCTGCCAGAAGTTATGCAACTGTTACCAGCAACGAGAAAACCATCCATCCTCCGGTACCTCCTGATTATTTCTCAGCTGACTTTGTGGCACTGACGTAGCTGTCCCCATAGATGCTAAGGCCAGGAATCGAAGTGCAGGGTCTTGTGTTACCACTTTTCCAAGCACATATCTGTCACACATCCTTGTCTACATAGTACGTAATTATACATATATTTGGACGTATAAACCTGGGTTTCTGTCATTCAGAAACTGAAACTTAAAAAGGTCCTCAGGGAGAGAGAAGGATGAGCTCATCCAACCCTCAGGAGAGACTACTGTTCAAAGAATGTATGGAACTAGATTCACAAAAGGGTTGTAAGCAACTGCAGCAGTATTTAGGGGCACAAACTCAAAATGTATCTTCTCAAAAATTTTCCTGCAGTTTCATCCCCATTATCACTTAGCTTAAGACTGTGGGTGCAGTGGAAACTCACTCCCTGGCTCCAGGCCTTGGTGCTGCCTCCTTTTCTCAGCACAGATTCAGCCCCACAGCTTAGGTACTCTCCTTGGAGGGAGGATGTGAACACTCAGTGTGTCCTGACTGGAGAAAGAAGCCTCCACCATCCTGGAGTCATGTAGATACCTCTTCAGGGGGCAGAGCTAACTGCAAACATCTCCCCAGCACCTCCTAACATTTCAGCAGTTTCTGGTTTTTACTTTTGTAAACATTACTATTAAGTACCAACTTGACCCACGCACTCTTTGGGACTAGCAAGCAGTGAGGTTTCTTCATGTCATACATAAGATGTCCAGCTTCTGTGTTACTGGTAGCAGCACTAACATGTTATTACTTCACCACTGAGTCCTTCTCCTGAATTTTGGCCCCCATTTTCACTCCCAGCTTCTATATTTAGTGTGTTGAGCAATCACAAACACACAAGTTCCTGTGCCATCTGCATCGGTTACTCAAAAATAATGCAGCTTGAAAAGCAAACTGTGCAGTGCTCTAGGAAAAGGGAGCTTTTAGCACGTTGTTAAGAGCCTTCCTTCTTCTCTTTATTTATTTATTTATTTATCTCCAAAAGAGAGATCCAAAGACATAGAAAGCTTTCATTCAGGCAGCAGCCCCAGCAATTGTATTTGTCAATATATGGAGAGTGTCTGAAAGTGATGTATTTGCAACATATATGGTCCATTGTCTGATTAACTCAGAATGAAAACCACCCAAGCTTTGAACTAAAATCAGTTAGCAATACAGTATCTCCAAAGATTGTGCAATTACTTTTCTCCTTTTCTTTTTTTTTTTTTTTGTTTCTGTTTTGTTCTGAATGGTTGCCAATAACTGCAACTTTCACAGAAGATAAAGATCTTTTCTGCTTCATTACTTCTGAGATGGCACATTAGGATCAAATGTACCGTCCTATTAAATAAGACTCCAGGAACACTATATATAGCACCATACCAAATGTGGTCTGCAAAGCAGCATTGATCAGATCAGCCCGGAATGTTGTTTACATGTTGAACAGTTAAAATATTCCTTCTATTAAAATTTATCCCCTTCCTGGTAAACCTCTGTGTATAAGTTGCATGTTGTCTCACACAACTGCTACTTATCCCCCACCAGGAAAGCAGACTTCAGCAGCCTGGTCTAACCTCTGTTGGGACAAGAGGTCATCTAACCTACTCCTGATGTGCACTGCCAATTACCATTTCTACCAATCCAAATTCCTTAGCTGGAAAGGCAGAGATAAAGTTGGAGGAGGTTGTCTTTTCCTTGCAGGTTGAGAGGTTGAGGTCCTCCTGTGCTTGGATGCACGTCAAAAACATAGGGGTATTGCCACGTAATTCTTTTGCTGATGAGGAATTCGCATTCACCTAAGGACCATGAGTGAGGGCCAAGGCTTAAACCCTGAGCAACAGCCTAATTTTTATCACAAGAGTAACAGCCTACAGGACATTTCTTTCTGCACAGGCTCTCAGCTTTACCACCCAAACTTTGTTCTTGTAGAAGACCCGAGTCCAAATCTGATCTGGGTTGTGGCTCATATGAGATCACACTTTGCTTGGATAGGTTATACACATCACTGGGGAGATATACATGGCAGTGATGAACAGATGCATCAGGCAAGTACGGAGCAGCAGTTGGAGATACTGAGGTGTTCCTTGGTGCTGAACCAGTCTGTCAGGATTTGGGAGTTGGGGATTGATCCTCAAACACCCTTCCTTGCAGGGCCAGTAGGACTAGGCATTGTTTAACCTGGACAAAAAGAGTCTCAGGGGAAATCCTCTCAATCTCTACAACTCCCTGATAGGAGGTTGGAGCCAGGTGGAGTCAGGCTCTTCTCCCAAGGAACAAGTGACAGAACAAGAAGAAATTACCTTAGGTTGTGCCAGGGGAGGTTTAGGTTGGACATGAGGAACAATTTGTCCTGCTCCCGCCCTGTCAGAGCACTGCAAGCTGGGAATCCAATGTGCTCTACATTGTGAAAACAATTGTGTTCCATTTATAAGGGGCAGATTTTTGGAAATGCAGAAAACCCCTCAGAAATGTGTTCCAGTGCATACACGAATTAAGACAAGACACATTTGACTGGATGGACATTTACATATAAATCACTCTCTAATGGCACTAATTGCACACGTTCACAGATGTGCTATTGCACAAACAGGTTTTGCACATGGATATCAGGTGTCTGCTTTTTTTTGTAACAAAGATGGCTTTAAATCAATATGAAATATTGGTTTCTCTCTTGCCAGACCATGGCTTAGATCAACAACTGTCCAAGATGATCTTCAGAGCAAGATGTGGCTCTGAAGAATTTTAGAAGTAGTTTTCCAGCTTCTGTTCTGAGTCACCCTGATTTCATACTCTCGGGCTTGCAAGCCTTCCCTTCCTTTCTGGGTCATAAATACTTGTCTCAGGGAAATATTTGGTGCTGTTAGGTACAAAGGACAGAATGTAAAAATGTAATGCCTTGAATTTTATTTTTATATTGGAAACAGATCAAAGAGTAAAAATGAATCTTGGATCAAGAAAAGTTTAAAGGATACTAAGTTAATGCACTTCAATAACATCTTTTTGTAGACTTGTTACCTCTTTATTTACCCTTCAAGATATTTGCTTCTGGTTTATAGCACAATATGTATTGAGGAGAGACATAAACTGGGCAGGGAAATGCCAATGAAATGAGAAAATAGAAAGTTAATGGTAAAACTAGAGTAGGCTAAATTAATTTACTGATTATATGACCATATCCCATCAGTAAGACATGAATTATTTTGTTTACAGTCTTCAGGTTGTTGCCTGGCTCTGCTACCCTTCACTGTTTTCAATTTAAACTGCAGTGATTGTAAAGAGAAGAGAAAATAAACCAAATGTTCCCATCGCACTTATAAATTTTATGTTTATAATCTTGTAGCCATCCATGGAAACCATGCCTGTTATTCAAGTGCCTCGCCTTCCCAAGCTGAGCATAATTATTACTGATACATCTGGATGTTTAACTACCTACTACAGACTCTTGAATTCCTTCCAGATTTAAAATATCCATTAATACAAGAGTGGAGAAGAGTGGAGTCACAGGGGGGAAAAAAGAGGGAAGGGTTTATGTCTATTACTTCAATTCTCAAAGGATTTATGCCTTGCTTAGCACCATGGGGAACAAAATATTGTTACCTAAGCTAGTGTCATTCAGTTAAAAGGATGCATCGTGCTTCTTTCCACATTTTTCTACAAGGAGTTCATCACACACAGTGGGACAGATCCACTTGAGCTTGCTGTCCAGAGAAGGTGGAGATACCCTGCCATGGTGCAACTCTCACCCAGCCCAGGGATATCACTGGAATCATGGCCCATGCATGCATGTTCAACAGAGAGTTTTTAAAAGACCTTTGGGTTGGGCTTTCACTCAAACCCCACATACCTTTGTAGCTGATAGATGAGTTTGTAAAAACAGCTTGTACTCTCATCCCATGTGATGCATGCTCCTTGCTCGGGTCGTAGCTCCTGAGAAACGTCACACTGGACCAGGCAGGTCACAAATGGGTCACAAATGAGGATGTCATTAGGCACAGAAATCACTGGTGAGAAGAAAGAGAGGCCTTTCTGAGCAGTGTCACTACAGATTGTCAGTCCCCAAGTCAAATGTGGTATCTCATATCAAGGAAGACACAACTTTCTGGCAGGTCCCTTTTTCAGAGGTTGTGTTCTCAGGGTAAGGCACCCTCCTCAGACCCTCTTGAAGTCAACCTGGAGGCCCCATTTGGGAATTTCAGCTGTTTTGCAAAGATAGTTCTGCTACCCAGTATATCTCCACCATTATCAGCTCCATTAAGGCTATGGTCCAGACTTATTGATTAATTTCTAATCTAAGCCCTATTAAATTCACACATCCGTCTTAACAATTACATACATGGCATCATTCACTCTTCAGCAATGCCCCATTAGTTCCTATTATGAAGAACACAATGATAGTTGTGTTCTCGCTGCCTCATTAACTGCAGTATGTACCTGATCCATGGTACATCGTGCTGGCCCAGGTCCAGGTAGCAGATTCCTCACAAAAAGCAAAGGCTGGCTCCTTGCCTGACACCCAGCACTTGAATCGTGATTTTCAAATGTTCTGTGTGTGTGAAACACTTAGGTACAGAGAGTGTCAGATCCCTTTCTGTGAAACTATTATTTCCCTCCAGATAGAATAGGAAATAACTCGTCTCTGATCATAGCAGTTACTTATAAGCTGCCAGACTGGAGGGATAAGTGAGATAAATTAAACTGTGAGAGCTTGCTTTCCAATAAACAGTTCCCTATATTTGCTCATGCATTTAAGTGCACATGCAGCTTTCAGCCTGTAATCAAAGCATGGTAGCTGAACCAAAAGGATCATATTAAGTACACTAGATGAAAAAGCTGAGAGTCATGCACCAATACAGTCCTTCCAGGTTTTTCAGCAGTCATCTGCCACCTCTGTTACCTCTGCTTGCTACTAGAGACAGGACCCTGCCCTTTTGCTGCCCATTAGATCTTATTGCAAATAGGGCAGGACACAATCAGGCTCCATAAAAGAACAAGCAACCAAAACCTTATTCCTTCACCACCTCCATCACTCACAGTCCCATTTGACAACCATGAGAGAGGATGCAACTGGTATCATTTCAAAGGCGAGGGTTTTCTGTACCCTTTCCCTGCTGTCTTTGATGGCACTGTGAACGGAGCTTCTGAGATGCCTCCTACAGCTATGTAATTTGTCTCCACATAAATGTGTTTTGAATGCACATGGCTACCAGATGGAATTCCACATTCGACGTATTAAGGGGACCAGATGAGCATGGAGAGGCTGCACAGGCCGTGCATTGTGCTTCCGATATTAGTGGATTCCTTCTCACAGAGGAAGTGGCTTGTAATGGGAAGTCCCATCTGTCACTGAGATACTTGTTGAAATGGAATATTCTGATTGAGAATTTTTATTTTTTTTTTTCAAGACTGGAAATATTTGGGTCCCATCACCTAACCCCTTATCTCTAGTCCCACAGTGGAGGGATAGAAAAAAACATAAGAAAAAAAAAAAAAAAAAGATATTAAGCTGAGTGTTTAGACCCAAAGGGTATTGAAGGTGCATGAAGAGGACTGGAAGACAGGACTATCAGGAGACTGCTCTTAGTAAACAACAAAGCCAATGGGAACACTAAGAAACTATTATGCCTAGTTTGGCTCAGAACTGTATACTGTGTGATCCCAAGTACAGTTTCTAAAGATGCTCTGGGAGACAGAACTCCATTGTCTGACATCATCCCGAATTAATTTTTTCCTTATCTTTGGTTTGGGTTTTGGAGAGGAAAAATTACTGAGTACTAGGCCAACAGCATCATAATTGTGGCTGGAAATCCTGCTGGTGGGATTTAGTGAGGGAGAAATAAAATCTGTGAATCAAATCTGGCCATCCACCACAAACTCTTCCACCAGGCTTTGCTACTTCCATCAAGGCCATGATTTCTTCCAATACCATGCTTGGCTGACTAACAACTGAGAACTCACTTTTTAGTGATCATGATGAGCATCTTCTCCTGACTCACCAGTATCAACCCAAGGGGATGAAAAAAAAAAAAAAAAAAAAAAAGAAGAAAGGTTAACTCAATAAGACAGCTGTGTCTGAAAACCAAGGCAGGATTGTCATTACCTACCATTGTAAGCTGTTCCTGGAGCAGTCCCCCAAAGTGGTGGCAGGCTGCTGAGCTGTGCAGCCACTCTTCTCTTATGAGTGGAGCACATTGTGCTTGTCAGGCACCTCTGGGGCAGGCTGCTGAGCTGTGCAGCCACTCTTCTCTTATGAGTGGAGCACATTGTGCTTGTCAGGCACCTCTGGGGCAGGGTGGCCTCTCACTCTAAGAGACAGGCTGTTGCTGGGGCTCTGCCACTCAGGAGCAGGATCCTCCTTGCAGATGGGACAATACAGATACTGTGTGAAAGGTTTCAGCCCACCCTGACTGTGCTGTCACCTGTCCCACCCCATCCCAGTCACCACCATGCCTTCCCCCTGCTAGTCACCTCAAGTACCCTCTGTAAGGTCTGGCACTGCAAAAAGGAGCTGGTGCCATGCAGGACTTCCCTGCCCAGAATGGGAACTGTCTCTGGATGGAGAAATGCCACCATCTCTTTGCTTTGAGGCTCCCAGTGCTGCCACCATGGGGACTCCTTTGGAATAGGGCTGGGCACTTGGAACATCATTCTGTCTCAGTCTAAATGTGATGCCTTTTTCCATTTTCTCCTTGAATTTCCTGTCATAGACTTTTTTTTGAGAACTTACAGATCCTGAGCACCCTCTGTTCCCCCAGAGATACAGGTGTGACCCTGCTGTCAGACTGTCCGCTTTCCTTCTTTCTTTCCTCCTTTCTTTCTTCCTTTCTCCTGATGCTGTGTCCTCTTCTTCATAGTGTAGATGGTGGGATGATTCCCAAAGCACAGCCAGCATGATCATCTAGTTCTGTCAACATCAAGTGATCATTGCTCATACTCCAGATGAGTGAGTTTAAAATATCATGGATTTAAAAATATTTTAAAATGGCATTTCTCAGTTAGAGTCAGTCTGGCCAATGATCATGCTCTCAGAATCTGTTTGGTGGATGGAATTACAAAAAAGAAAGTGAGATGAGCTAATAATACTTGAGTAGCTCTCTGGAAATAAGAAGGACCTGCCTATCCGGGAGCACCAAGAGCACTGCCTTCTCTGTGGTCTTTGCATCTTTCCCCAGTTCATCACTTAGCTTGAAAAGGAGCTTTCCTCACCCAAATCCAGCAAGAGTTCTGTGTGTCTGAACCTGAAATTCAAAGGTCAAGAATGATCTTGAGATGAGTGTATCATGAGTACCTTGATAGATGTTGAGTCTGCTTCTAATCACAAATGGCCCTTCATACTCTACATGATTATCAGCCACAGGGATACCCCATCCAGATGAACCTTCAATGGCAGTAGCATCATGAGTCATAGAATCATAGAAAAGTTTGGGTCGTTAAGACTTCTTAAATCAAGATTTCTGTGGCTAAAAGTCTGCTTTGTGAAGGAGCCTACATCTTATCCCTAGTGCACCTGCTGCTGTTTCTGATGGCTACTTTCATCTCAGACCAGTACTGAAAAACCCTATTGATGGGTGATGTCTGTGCCCACTGTTCTGAGCTGGTTATAGATGGGCTGTAACGTGTTAGCAGTTCCTAGGCAAGTGACCTTTTGACTTTGTGTCCAGACTGCTTGGCTCAGCTCAATGTCTCAGCACTGCTGAATGGTGCTTCAAAACCCATTGACAGGAAGGGGGAGGATGGGCTGTCCTGCATGGGCTGGGAGCTGTGAATGGTTTTGGTCAGGGCTTTGCATAGCTCAGCCAGCTGAGACCATGAAGATTTGTCTCACTTACTTGCATCTTCTGGTGGTGGGTCCAACAACCCTATGAGGGAGTCTTTGGACAAACATTTCTTCATGACAAGCAAGGGCTGACACTGTTTCTTGCTTAGCATCAGGAAACACCCACTTCAAGCAGATGTGTAACAGGAATGGTGGAAAAAAAAGTATTTCTTCACCAAGCCTTGAATCCCAGCTTGCTAAAATTATCAAATGATAACCCAGACTGGGGTAAGTCCCTCAGAGTCCTACAGGATAGAGTTTCTCAAAAGCACAAGGTTCAGCTCATGATAAGTATCAGGTGTGGCGGTTAAGCATTGGCTCTTACTTTATTTCCCCTTTGTACCGGGTGTCTGGTGATGCAGCATTATATCCAGAGGCAGTTGTTTGAAACCGGCACCCTTCATGCACAACTTTGACATGGGAGCTCAAATCAGAGCTATCCTCAGGATCAGTCATCTTAAAGATCAAATCTCAATGAAACTGAGCCCTGTGCAAGTCCCTTGATGGTAACAGCAGGGCTATCTGGAGCACATCCATTCTCACAGTTTGGGCAGTGTTTTTCACCTTGGCAACTTGCTAATTCAGAGTTTTCAAGAAAAGACATGCAAGAATAATGAACTTAAATGAGAGAGGAAATTGAAGGAGTACGCCAATTTTACAGGCTGTCTTCAATGTGCATTTTCTACCCAGAAGCTAAAGCACAAGCAATTCATCTCTGCAATTTGTGGCACAGCTTCTTGACAAGGCTCATGTGCCTCTGTGTGAGATGGTGATGGTACTGCAGCAACAGAGATGGGGTGGCCATGTAAGTGGGCATGAGGACCACAGAGACGGGGAAACTTTATCTTTCTGAATGAAGCAACAGCAAAAGTTGAAAACTGACTCTCTAGCTCCTTGGTGGAATCTCTCCATGGCTTATTAGTGGCTTTTTTTTTTTTTTTTTCTCAGAACAGACACCAGTGATATTTTCTTGAGTCTGTGTGGGCTACTGACCTATGTTATTATTTTCCACTGTCTTTGTTCTCACTCACATTTTAACTCTCTCTTTATTCCCTTTTACGTGCTTGAGAAAAGATTCCCACACAAATATGTCAGAGCCTTGCATAAAAAAAAAAAAAAAAAAAAAGTACTCAAAGCCCTAAGCCCTATTGTATTTAAAGGTGCCTGAAAATAAACCTCTGACTAGGGAACATTTTGTAGAGGCAAGTTGCAGTGATGTGAGTTAGTCTGAGACACCTCTCCACCTTTCCTGAGCACCTTGTGGAGCTGCAGGAAAAGGCAGATGCCTTATTGTTCCATTGTGCCATCAGATGGCACAGCATGGTCCATTTGGAGACTGTTTTCTCCCATTTCACCATTTGGTTATGACTTGATAGAGTTTGTAATTCTGTGGTGAGCTTTCAGAACACTCTACTTCTCAACATGTTCATCTGGTCCTTATGTTTCCCTTCTCTGATCTACTTATCAACTTCCTTCCACAGCTCTGTAGATTTGCCTTTTTGCAGGCTTTGGAGGAATGTTGGAGATGGATTACTCTTAAGGAGGCCCCATCACTCGCCCTTGAGCTTTCAGACTCCTACACAATGTCAGAACTCTTTGCTGAGCCAGGACTCTTTGGTGTGAAAGTTCCAGAACTGACTGAAAAGACAAAATCTCAAAGATTCTGAATCTGAAAAATTCTGTTTGGATTAGCTGCAACTTGATAAGCATTTTTTGACTCCTTTTATCTTAGAATTCTTAATAAAAGCTTTTATTATTTCATTACTTTTAAAATTGGAAACCAAACTTTCTATTTGAAGACTATCAATAAATATTTCTTGCATTTTCTCCAAAATATGTTTTTGTGCACAAGATACCTCAAAACTGATCCTTAGTCTCCACAAAGAGAAGGTTTTGCCTTAAGAATTTTTTTTTTGTAATTGCATTCTCTGATCTGCATCAGCCTATATGTATGGGAGTCTTCCCTGAGACTTGTAACAGGTTTTTCTGCTAAAAACTTACAATGACTTTTCACTGCTTTCTTCATAATTTTAGACAAACTGACACTGTCTATATGTTGCTTCTTCTTCGCCACTTGCCTGAAGGTCAAGTCCTCTTCAAAGAGCTTCCATCTCCTTGCTACATCCTCAAGGTACAAGAATGCAGATGGAATGAGCAGGGATGCATCAATACTGATGTTTTGTTCACTTCACAGAATCACAGGATTTCCTATATTGGAAAAGACCTTTAAGATCATCTAGTCCAACCATTAACCTAACACTGACAAGACCTTGACTATATTCCCCAACACTACCAATAAGTGACTCTTGAATACCTCTTGGGATGGGAACTCAGCCACTTCCCTGGCCAAGCTGTTGCTGCCTGATAGCTTTATGGTCAGCCTGGGGATGAAAACAGCACAGTGTCACACCTTATGATGCACTTTATGTCCATTGCTTTGATCCAAAAGAGTAAAATGCTGTTCATCTTCTTTGAACAAAGAATCATTCCTGAAGCACAGTATGGACATAAAGTCTGTTCCATGTGCTCACTGAGCTCCCCTATCAACTCTAGTTGTCTATGGGGTTCATCTAGGTACTGAAGCCACTTCACCTAATGTAATCCTCAGGTTCTCCTGTGTGCTCTGAAGGCAACTACAATTTCTTGTGCTGAACAAAGGGAAAACTCTGTCATTCCAGAATGAACATGGACTTGGGGCTGTTTGTCAGTCACTGTCAGTGTCTTTAATCCAGGACAGAGTAGAAGGATGGTATGTATGAGCATAAGAAAATCTATGGAAAGAACTCAGAAAAAGCCCAGACTTTCTGCTCCAGATCATGACCTGCATAAAAACCCTCTTTTCTGTGTTTTACACTCAATATGTAATTTCACAGTTATTGTCCCAGGCAGTGCTATCTGATATTAACTGATACCCTGCTGCCTTCAGTTGATGGAGCCTCCCAGTCTCACCACATGTATAAGTCTGCAGTTATTGATTGTCTCCAGAATGATTTCTAATAACTGGAGTATAATTTTCATCTAGTGCCCAAGGTGGGTCTTCCCCCACACATGGAGGTATCCAACCTGCCTGCTGAGGTTCCAGGAGCTGTTGGACTGAAACTTTCCGTGCTCTAAGTAACTCTGTGACTTTATAATGGAGAGCAGGCAGAAAGTAGCTGCTAGAGAGGAGTTACTATGGGGAGGCAAAGCAGGAAAGATGTTTGGTGGCTACATGCAGGGACTGTTGGTAGTCAGAGGGCTGTCTACTGCCAGACACAGCAGTGGGACTTGGAAAGACTTCCAGCTTGGGAACATGGCATGGGGGCTGCACTCTCCATGCTTTGCTCGTGACAGCTGATAACAGAAAGATTCAGAGTGAGTACAAAGAATGACGGGATCCTCGATGCAGACCCTCACCCCCAAGGACACACACAACCAAGTCAGCAGGGAAAGAGAATTTTAAGGGACAATGGGTTCCTCCCTTCCTCAGGATGAGATGGAGCAGAGTAAGAAAACAGAGGGGTAGACGCTGGAACTTGTCACTCAGAGAAGCTGTGGCTGCCCCCTCCCTGCAAGTGTTCAAATCCAGGTTGGATGGGGCCTTGAGCAATCTGGTCTAGTGGGAGGTGTCTCTGTCCATGGCAGGAGGGCTGGAACCAGATGGTCTTTAAGGTTAATTCCAAACCGAATTGTTCTATGATTCTTTGAGAAATACCAAAAACAGGAGTGACAGAAAGAGCAAAGACTGAAAAGGAGAGGAGCAAGACAGTGAGCAGGAGAACAGACAGCACAGAGCAAGGGCAGTGTGGCAGCAGAGCAGCACTGATGCTGTCTGCTGGTGATGGTGGCATCACTCGGCATCTTCATGCCAGCAGGAACACGTGGCTTTTGCAAATGTGCCTGTTCTTGGGTGGCCACAAGTCCAACTCACCTCAGGAGGTTTCCCCTGTGAGTGCTCAGGGTGAGATGGAGGGGACCCTTCAGGCAGCAGAAGCTTGGCAGAGGCTGAGTCAGCCTCCCAACTCTCACAAGAAGGAGGAGGAGGTGGGCTGGGTGAGAAAGGAGACATGTGAGGGGGCTGCTGGAACTGGAAATCACTCTTTCTGGGTTTCATTTCCTCAGAGACACAGGTTGTCCTGCTCAGAAACGAAACTTACAGAGACATACTGGTGCTGCCTGAGATGCACAGAGCTGTGGTGTGAGGTCATTCCATGCAGGGACGGGGCAGCTGCTGGGCTGGGTATGCACAAAGCAAACTCAGCCCTGGGGCACATGTGGGGCTGACTGAACTCCCCCACAGCTCTGAAGGATCTGAGGTAAATGTAGGGAAGATGTTGCAAGTGTGGAAGAGGGGTCTAGGGAGCGTAGAGAGGTGATGGTAGAAGGGAATGAGCTTCTCCTCCAGCTCTCTTTGTGTAAAGTGGTACTGGAGGGACTGAGTCTGTTTTCACTTCGGAGTTGTTGTGTATGGAGCAGCTTTTACAAGCCCTGGAGCATCCCATATGTGCTTATGTATGTTCTTCAGACTGCTGCCCTGGGCAACTGCCTGCTTTGCCTGTGTTACAGCAGGGCTGACATCTCATCTCCCACTGCCCCTACCAGGAGATGCAGCTTCTTGCTCTGCTTTGTTTCAAGGCAACCTTGTTCAGTCTTAGTCCTGTTAAAAAGTATATTGCAATGCTCCTTTTCTAAAAGCAACTGCTGTGCACCAAATAATGTCTTCCTCACACAGTTACAGTTAAGTGTGGAGATCATATGTGAGCCAGAGACAAGCTGGGTAGTTCAACAAACCTGGACTGCCATTACATGAGGCAGGAAAGGAAAGCAGAGACTTCCAACTTGAAACTTCTAAGGATAGAGGAAGAAGAAGACAGGTTTGGCTGGATTGTGGAGATTTGGATGGAGCTGTTTCCCAATGGGGTGAAGAAGAGCTAAGTCTTAATCATTAGATCTCCTAAGGAAGAACCAAAGGTGTTTCTCATAATGGATAAATTATTTTGTAAGAAAAAGACATCTGTACTCCATGTTTGTGAAGTGCTTCAGCAACAGGGCTTTCAAAACACAAAACCAAATGAGCACTACACCAGCACACAGAAACTTCAAGTCTTCAGACAGCCTGGACAGGAGTCCTGCATCCCAATCACTAGTGTCTGGGTTTTCTTATTCATCGTGCAGCTATGTGCCCACAGATTTGAGTACTTGTTTCCAGAAGCAATAGACTTGCTCATGAGAAGCAAGGGGACAAAACTAGAATGTATCAATGAAAGACAAATGGAAACACCCATCTCACTCCAAACACATGCCATATACTGAAGTTCTTCTTGCTGCCCTTAAAGAGACTGACAAAGCTCCATGGCCATTGCTGTGCACTCACTTTGAATTAGTTTAGATTTCCCACCCACCCATGTTCCTTCAGGATGGAATGAAGGCTAATTTATTGTTCCAAATTACTTCAGGGGTTCCTTAGCGGATTAAACAACTCTAGTGTTCAAAAATGAGCATTTTAATTGTAGAGCCACAAGGCAGGCAGAGGGATGGTGTTCAGTGATGCCTCATAAATCTTGCCAATTTGTACAGTTAGCTTAAAATGAAAGCTGTAATTAAAAGCAAAGGAACAGCTAGTCCTGTTAGAGAATAAATGTCTAGATTAAATATTACGCCGCATCTGATTATTAATGTGCAGGGCAACTGTTTAGCAGCTTGGTATTTGTTCATCAGGTTTTATTAATAACACCATGGCAAATATTTCCCGTAATGCAAGATCCTCACACCAAAAAAAAAAGTTGTACACTTTTTCTCCGGTGGTTTCATTCTGCCTGGTAATTTCCACAGATTTTCTGCATTCTTTGCTCTCAGGTTTAGTCAATGTGACCCCGGGGCGCGGCATAACTGGGTTTTTTGGTGCGGGGAGAGAAGCCATCCCATTCCCTTCACTGCAGAGCTGCAAACCAGACTGATTTCATTTTTTCCCCTTACGTAGATGGAAGGTCCCACTCTCTGCGACACATGATCCTTGATTTTGAGAAAAAGCAAGTCCAAGGTGAGTGAACGAGCACTTCCCAGTCTGCCCCAGCCACCCACCACCAACCAGGCAGAGGTACGGGGCTGTTAAATTGAAGGTGTGAAAACCCGACTGAGATGCACCACAGAAGCACCAAGCAATGAGGAAGAGTGAGAAGGGGAGAGGGCTGATTGCCACCACTCAGTACATGAGTGGCTGGTTGTGTTAATTTAGTTTCAGTAACCTGAGAGTCAGCATTTCAGATGTCAGTAGTTTCCACTGACAACTACAGAGCTCAGGACAAGCTGGTGAAGGACGTAAATAAGTAGAGGTAAAAATTTATGCTTGGTTGATGGAAAAGTCACATTAAACAGAAAACTGACCTAGATGAACAATCACTCCACCCAGCCAACTTTTCTCATGTAGGCTGTCAGAATGGGTCTTGCCCAAGAAAAGGCAACTAACTTGGATTTGGCTGTTGCAAAGGCTGCCAAGACTTAAACATCATCCTGATCCTCCAGCCATGCTCAGCAGGAGCATCACACCTGTGGGAGAACCAGCTGTCTGCTGGTGGAGCACTCGGCAGTGGCAAAGGAACACCTTGTTCCTCCAACACCACAACTCTTTCACACTGTCCCAGGCTAGGCAGGCATGGCTAAAATTTCACATAAAAACATGACAGAGTGTGGTCAGCTCCAGTGGTAGGTGACAGTCATGGAAGAAGTCTGTGACGGGGAAAGTCATAGCCTGACAGTTTGGGCTCAGGTGCTTAAACTGTGGCAAAATGCCTGATTGCTTGAGCAGATCCCGTGTTTGAGATCTGGGCTCTTGTGTTTCCTGGCCACCCACCTCCTTCTGATCACTGCTCTGCTCAGGAAGCTAAAGGCAATTTTCCAGGAAAAATCTGCCTTTCTAATGTTGAGCTCAGACAAACTGACCCATTTTGATAGTTGTGTTCAAAGTGTTAGAGGCACAAACCTCCCTCTCTCACCAATGAAAGTCATTTGAAAGAGCACAAAATTAGAGTGGATACATTTGACCAGTAAAGGGGCTCTAAATGAAACCATAAGCTACAGGGCTGCAAACTAATCCTCAGGTTAAGGAGGAAATGCTGTGGTAAGGGCTCTTCACTCACAGTCCTATTACCTGGAGCACCATGAGGCCTGGTGGGATCTTCATCAGGGTCCTAGTGGGAGGACTTCTGCTTGGAGCTTGCTGGTTCTCCCCGTTGTCTTATTCTTTATTAAAACCTGGATTAATTTTAACTGTCTGTTCTTAAGCAAGCCCAGCAGAAGGTCTTGCACACTAGGAAAGAGATTCCATCAGAACGGTGTTTGAACAGGCATTGTGCATGTCTGATTGGCATATTTTGATCTCATTTCCAGGAGAATCACATCGTTTAGAGTCTCAGGTGCTCTTTTTACCAGATGTCAGGCAGTTAGAAGTCATCTTCTACTGAAGCATGCCTGGCCACCCTCACAACCTGTGGAGTGAAAGACCATTACCTGTGGGAGGGAGAGGAAGAGAGGAGGCAGCTTAATGAGTAAAGGAGAAACACAAACAAGAAAACAGTGAATAATCAAGGATGTCTCTAGTGGAGGATCCCAAATAAAATTTCTGTACCTTCTCTGCCTTGCCTTCTCTCCTAGCTGAAGGCCCAGACACCTCCCAGAGGCGTCAGTTTCATAACGGGACCGGGAAGACCCAAGGCTCAGAGGGCACCTGACGCAGGAGCCGAAGGCTGAAGCGGAAGGGGGCTTGCCCGTGAGCCGCAGCCGGGTTGAAAAGCGGCCATAGCGGCACCTGCCTCAGGCCCCGCAGCAGGGCGAGGAGCGACAGCGGCCTCCGCAGGCGAGGCGCGAATGGGCGCGAGACCACGCGGGAAGCGGCGAAGGGCGGTCGGTTCCGTGCGGCCAGACAGACAGACGGTCACGGTCACGGTCACAAGGCGGCCAAAAACCACAGCGAGGAAGAGTGTGGGAATTCAGACCGAGGTCCCACGTGAACCGGCTGCCGTACAGCGAATGCCTGAGCCTGGCCCTTTTACTGGAGGAAGCTGCTTGTGCGCACTTGTGAGCAAATAAATTGTCTGCTCAGGCCCGTGGGTGACCTGAGAGAGAAGGTAGAAAGACTGAGAAGCATCAGAGTGCAAAAGTGAAATAAATAGGCAGAGCCAATGGCAGCCATACCTCCTGAACAACGTGGCTTAAATTATTTTCTTCTTATCAGGATAGAAATATCAGTCTTAACAAGAACCTCACCACCTTGCACCTATTGCTGTGCCAATGTATAAAACCCAACCCAAAACATCTCCTGGGGTCTCAGCATCCTCCTTGCACGCTGAGTCACCCAATGCTTGCCAAAGCTTTATGGACTGGCAATTCTGCTTCTTAATGTGCTGGTACGTTGAGTGTTGATGAGTTCCCTTGGCAGAGGAGGCTCTGGCACATCAGACATGACAAATGTTCCATGACTGTATGTTAAATAGCATGAACCTGGTGGTCAGTGTCCCAACACATGGTGAGAAGTCCTAGGAGAAGGGGCACTCCAGGAACCTCCAATGGGTATACAGGAGTGACAGCTTGTTGGAGTCAGTCCCCCCGGGATCCACTAGTTGCTGCTGATCTCTGTCTCCGGCATCTCTTAATTTTTTCTTGGTTCTTGCACACTACCACCTGGTAGTCTTTGTCTCTGGGCTCATGTGTCCCTGCATCCTAGTTAGGGCACTGCAGAGCTGGCAGATGCTGAAATCAAGAGGACAGTGAGGACTGTAGGAGAGGGAAGATGATGCTGGTGCTTGGGAAACCAGCATGAACCCAGACTGACTTGGATTCTACTCTCTCTTCCAGGTCACATCACCTCCACATAGCAGGGAGACAAAAAGACTGCTCAATTATGTTCAGCATGGCTCCCACTGTCCTTTCCCTCTCCTTTATACCTTCTAAACTCTATTACTTAACAACTTTTTGTGAGACCTTTACCCTTTGTAATCGTGGCATCCTTTTGGCTAGCTGTGGTCTTTTCTTTTATACAGCCCTTTTCTCTTGGTCTTCTAATTTTCCTTTTTCTTCCATTCTGTGTTCTAAAATTATGTATCTCCTGTTTCTCCTTTTCCTCTGTCTTCAGCAGAGGTTTTTTTCCCCTTCTTTACTACTTCTAACCTCACAGGGAGAGGAGCTGGAATCCTCCTTCTAGTGTATCAGTTTGGGTTTTTTTTATCTAAGTCCAAATTGAGTGAAACCTCTGAAAAAATGATGGTGTCACCCATAGCTGTACAGGCTCCCAGTCATGAGTTTTATCGACGGTGTCATGGACCTGTAGGAATAAAATAGCCCAACCTGAGTGTCCCAGACTGAGCCTGCAAGAAGTGCAGTAGTTGGATCCCCCCCCCAGACACCCTTTTTTTTTTTTTTTTTAAGTGAAAAGCAGCTCTTTACTAGTTTTGTCTTGTTCTCTGATGATGAGATTAATCCAGAACCCACCTCTTGCCCCGTGCCCTGCAGCAATTCAGGTTGCCTGCAATGTCAAGCAAGTCTAATAAATAATTTGGATGGAGTCAGTGCATTTAGTCAAACACATAACTTCATTCAAAGGGCAGAATGGATTTTGTCAAAAGCCTTTTTCATTATGTCAGAATGAAGAAAAAACTGTGCAGCCCTTTCATTCTGTCACCACAAAGGCATTAGTTCAAGCTTCTGGCTTTGCTTGACATAAAAAATGTAGTTGTCCAGCCCCATACAGTGGATTGCTCTTCCCCATCCTGTTAGCGTGAGCACACATCCCTTTGCTTGTGCACAGTGATGAAGGGGCACAAGTCTTGTCACTCCATTGTGACACTGTCTGGATGGGGCTCTGGTGTGCAGAACAAACAGTGGATGGTCCACAGGGATGAGGAAGCAGAATGCCCACAATGATTTTATCCAGTGCAGCTCAAGACTCACACCAGTCTGCCTGGGCTTGTGTGTGTCCCTTCCCTGTGCCCCAGGTCACCTCCACCAGCATCCCGAGACATGTTCTGCCATAGGATGCAACACTCTCTGAGTGCCCAAAGGAAATTCAGACATCCCATACTGTTCTCAACAATCCCTCTCCACTTCAGTGGAATCCATTTGCTACATTAAGCACATACACATCATACATACATGTGAGCAAAAACTGGAAAATGTCAAATAGGGGTATTTTGTGCATGACCTTCATGATATATATTAAAAATAATAATTAAAAGGAAGACTAGAACCCTGTGGGCAAAATGCTGAGACTGCTTATTTGCAGTCAAAATGAGATCCAGAGGGTTTAGGGCAGAGTCAGGGCTATATCTTCTGTGTAACTTGTCAGACAATGTGAAGCCACTCACATTCATCATCTTGGAGTGATGTGCGTTGCAATTTATCACATAAATCTTCACACTTTCTGCAGTCCATATCCTGCCATTCAAACCATGTCATTCAAAGCAACAGCCCCCTGAGGTCTCCCAGGGCCATGAGAGTTTAGATGTAGTATAGGACCTAAAGCTGCTCAGCTAAGCACAGGAACAGGGCAGGCATTGTACAGTTCCCATCAACAAAGAGCAGTGCCTGCAGAGGGACCCACCCACAAATACACATAAAACTTGCCCACCTTAATGCAAGAAATTCCTCTGACACAAAGGACACTCCACATATGGCAATAGCCTCATCAGGCAGCTGACTCATAACTGTTGGGGAAAAGAGAGCAGACATCAATACAGTGTGCTATTTTTATTCTTTGAGTGTTGCTCTGTTGCTATAGGGGACGTAAAGAGATCGTGGAGGTGTGTTCCCGTACTGGGTCAGCACAAACTCATGCTGCCATATCCTTCCATCTCTCCTGAAGGAGCTCCAACACCTTCAGCATCCTCCACCATCTCACTTTTGAAACCATGGAGCAGCCTTAGACAACTGGCCCTTTCCTCCTAGCACAAGCTCATGCCTCTCAATCCCTTCTCAGGCACCATGGTTTTTGCACATCAGCCTGTGTGCAGCTGCCATAAGGTGGGTCAGTGCTGAGCCTCCCATGCTGCAGGTGGTTGGAGCTGTGGCAATGCAGAGATCTACACAGGGCTCTGGCCTCCATGGACAAGGGGACAGGGATTTCTCTCCAGGATGGGAGAGAGGGAATTTACATCCCTACCCAGAGACCCTGGGGTGAGAGGCACGGTGAGCCCCACATCCATGTTGAGCTGCATCTAAATGCAACTAGTAGGAGAATGGCAAAGCAGCCTTTCATTCA
The DNA here is from genome assembly GCA_025447755.1 of Corythornis vintsioides. Lineage (NCBI taxonomy): Eukaryota > Metazoa > Chordata > Aves > Coraciiformes > Alcedinidae > Corythornis > Corythornis vintsioides. The sequence continues at coordinate 78,796 of JAOEGS010019891.1, forward strand.
GATAGAGAGAAAGAATAATGAGTTCATTAGATACCAATTGATTGATAAAGAGGGATTTATTGAAAGGTTTAATGTGTGCCACCAAAATTAGTTTGCCATGTAATTAACTAAAAATGACTTAAGCAATGCATTCTTAATTATTATCTTAGTACAGCCAACTTGTAAGAAATTTCAAGCATTTAATTGCCATTTGATAGAATAGCTATAGCAAGCTAATTAGGTACCAAATTATGGAATGCGCTAATTGATATTTAATAAGTATGTCAATTGGTATCTAACTAGCCAATACGTTATAGCTATCTTGGAATATGTCAATTAAGTGCCTAAAGATCTCTTTCAAGTAGATTATAAATGTAATCTGTTAAGGATGTAATTTGCAACATTTTTTGATTATGGATTGTAACTTATTTGCTTCCTGAAATGTTATTGCTATTCGCAGACTCATTCATCCAATATAACATACATAATTTTGCCTACATGAGCAACTTTGACAACTGTTTTCCTAGGCTATACTCCTCTCTCCCTTAAGCTTGTGCAGATTCACGTTCCTACCACAGGACCCAAAAGGGGACATCTGAACTGGCTACCAGCTCAACAGCCACAGTCAGTCTTGATGGAGCTTGAATTAATTTAACTGCAATTGGTGTCTAACCCCAGCATTTTGTTTACTATTGAGGCTATTGACTATTAAAGCCAGTGACACTGCCTGGGTCTGAACCAGGTGGGAGTTTTCCTCTGCAAGTTTGTTTCCTCAGAGGTCATAACAATTGCTGTTCTCAGGACAGGAACAAGAGGGGTTAGTGCATAAGAAGTAGCTTATTTTAAAGGGTAAAATGTCGTCAGTGCCTCCAAGGAAGCAGGCATTACAGATTGGGATGCCAGGCTAGCTTGCTTAGCTCCTAACAGGATTTACCTGTTACTTGAACACTCCAGTCAGCCTGAATCCCCAGCGCCTTTCACTAAAGAGTTAATTTAAAGCACAGTGATGACCATGGTTATTTTCTTTTGATTTCTCTGATACAAGCTGCCATTTACGCTATGCCTTCTGAGGTCTTTTCCCTAAAGCAATCCACACATCTCTTTGTATCATGTGTAAGTATAAGGTTCGTATTATGAGAGGTGCAGCACATAACATTAGTGTTGTAGAGATCTGAGCACTTTATCTTCATGAGTAAAATACCCAGCTGCTCTTGAATTCAACTGAAAAAAATATGCTGCCACTTGTAACAGCAATACATTTTCAGTTACTAATAACAACTGTTGTCATGGAAACAGCCGGTCCAGCATGAATGTAAGGATTTGCTTTCAGGTCAGTGCTGTATTAGTCAGCAGCCTTTCAAAACCTCATCTCCCTGGCACAGAAGTCTCCTGTCCAATTTACTCTCTACAGCACTTTTTCTCCATTGTGAATTACTCAAAATTAATTACATTTTATGACAATTGTGCGCAGCTCCTTTTCAACTCTACTCTTTGTATAATTGCTTGGAAATGTTTTATATAGGCCAAAGGAAAATTTCATAACTATATCCAGGTTTGGGAATTATTTTAATTTTTTTTTCCACAGGAATGGTTACAATAGTAATAGGCTGAATTATCATTATGATCATTAATAATAATAGAGTATTTGGTGTAGAAATGAGCCAGCACTTGGGCTGTGTCTGGGTTCCCTGCTCCTTCTGGGGTCTGAGAATCAGCTGGTGAAAGGGGCAGTGCAGGTGGGCTGCAGTTAGCTGGGAAGGGTGTGCTGGTGTCCAGTGTTGCTTCCCCCGCTAGAAGGTTCATTTTGAGCCCCTGTGGTGGACGTGGGTAAATGGAGCCTCCTCCATCCCAGCACTGTGGGATGATTTTTGCAATTGCCTTTATTCATCTGGAAGAAGCCAACAGCCTTCAGCTCCCAGCTGATCATGTCAGAAAAGGCTCCTTCCCCAGTGCAGAATAGCTGTGGAGCCCAAGTCTGGGCTTTTCACCAGGGACACCTTCAGGCTGGAGTTAGGCTTCTGGAAGGCACTTTGGGACCATTTCTTCTGGCTTTTGGAAGTGTCAAACACCCAGAGCTCCTGCTGATGCCAGCAAGAGCAAGAAAGACTTCATCTCTTTTTACAGCCTGATTTAATTATTTATTAAATGCTTTGCTTCTCCCACCAGAAAGAAACAGCCCCATTCAAAGTGTGGGCACAATAAAACTATAAACATCCTGCTCCTTCTCACGCACCTCTCAAAGCTCCCTCCTACACAGAAATATCCCTGCTCTTTCCTGATAGGAAAAACAAAAATTTGCATTTAATTTCTAGAATTCTAGGACAAAACTTGCTGGAAAATATTCCTAGACATGACTGCAGAACACATGACTGCATAACAAAGGGGCTGATGCTGCTCCCATAGATCGACTGTGGTCCAGATTTCTCATGCAGTGAGGAGAAGGGTTTGAACCTTCTTATTTCCCAATCCTGCTTCACCCAGTTTCTTTCCTTGTAGATTTGCTTCTATTCCTGTCTCTGTGCATTTATCTTCTCCTTGGTACTTTCATTTGTCTTCACAGTCAATTCATTTTTTCCTACCTATCTCCTCTCTTTTAAATACCATAACCTAAAAGTCACATGAAACCACTGTACCATTTATTCCAGGGGTGGACAGACAGCCCTGGATGAAAAGTGAAGTCCTTTCCGTGCTGTGGGATAACTACATAGATATGGTAAAAATTAGCAAGGAGCTGATGGTTCAGGAAGGTTTTCTGACAAAAGAGACAAAACACTTCTGGGAGGGAGGGAGGGAGGGAGGGAGGGAGGGAGGGAGGGCGGGGGGGAGGGTGGTTG
>JAOEGS010019891.1:81708-109257 GCA_025447755.1 Corythornis vintsioides
CGTGGTAGCGACGGCCAAGGGGGAGGAAGACACAGCGGGAGGGTGGAGCGGGGACCGGTGGGAAGGGAGAGTTTTCAGAGGAGTTGCAGATTTTATCATCTCTTGGTACTTTGGGGCATTTTATGTGCTTGCCATGGTAGGGTTCTCTATGGAGGACATATGTCCTGTCTTGGAGCCTCAATAGAGACCAGGTCCCAGCAGGTCCCTCCTCCTTCTCTCTGGAGAGGATGGAAGGAATAAAGATGCAAAACATCACGAGTCTCAGTGAGAGCATTTCTGCTCTGGAGTCAAACTTCTCCAAAGACACAGCTGGACAGGAGTTTGAGTCAAAAGCTGCAAAGGGAGGAAAGTATTTGACTTTCAGGTTCAGGGTGCTGCCAACAGAGAGGGGAAAAAGAGGAATGAAGGAAGCTGATCTCTGAGCAGATGGAGTTTGCTGTACATCTGTGGACCTCCACCTCATGGAGGTCTGTCTCCAGCCCTGCCTCCCTTACATGTAACCCAGCGAGGCTGAACAGTGGAGACAGTTTGCTTAACCTTGAATGGTATGTAAAAAATCAATACCAAAAATTATAACAGAAAGGGAAGGAGCCTGTCAAATATGGCTGAAGAAATGTCTGATTTCTCATTTCACTCAAAGTCCTGCTCACCCAGGTGGAACGCATGGTCTCACATTTGCCTATTAACCCGACCCTTATTGATTTATTCATGGGTGTTTCAAGGGATTGAGGGTTGCTGGAGGTGCTGCTCTTACATCCCAAGCCATACCTAGTACATTGTCCATACAAAATCAGGCTGTGCTCTAGGTGGATCACAGTAACTGTGTCAGATTTGTTCTGATGTTTGTATTACCTGAACCACAGGCATTCTGGTTCAACAGGCCCCCTCTGCTCTCTGTTTTCTCTGACTGAGAAACTCCCCTGCTGAACAAATTGCCCCACACCAAGGAAATGTGAGTGGCTGGAGTTGCCCAGAGAAGACTTCAGTGGGGACATTGCAAGCTTGCACATGAAGGTTTTGCCCAGAGCTGAGGTGCACATCAGACCCCAGAGGTCTCTGTCACCCTACTCAGAGGCCATCTCAGCCTCCAGCCCACCCAGAGCTCTACCTACTGCACCCCCAAATTTTCTTCCTTCTCTAGATGGACAGGTCAGCCTCTTCCTCTTGCTTCCAGATAAAAATAAATAAATATTGGACAAATGTGAATGAAGGTATAAACCCTCAAACTGTAGCATGCTGCAGTTACTGTGGTCTAAGGTTCTCTCTACTCCCATGTTAAGAAGAACTGAGCTGGATTAGCACTTGCTCGAGAGATGCTCAGGAACACCTTCACAATGGTGAAGGGCTTAGACCTGTAGTTCTTCACCCCCTGATACCAGCCTAGGCAGGGATTAAGGTGCCCACCCAAATTTTAGGCTCTTTGTGTTGATGGTGGATTCTGCCAAGGGGGACCAGGTCCAGCAACCACACCAGGACTCCTTTATGCCCTTCCTTGAAAAAACCATCAGAAAACCAGCTGACTTAAACTGCTGCATGCATTGGACCACCCTGTAGAAGTAATTTTGATGATCTTTGATACAGCTGCCAATGAAGGCTAAAAAATACTTTAAAATGCTTTGGGAACCTCTGGGGAAAAAAAAAAAAAAAAAAAAAAAAAGGCTGCACAGGAAATAATGGACACTATCCCAAAATGGGATTACAGAGGTGAGATCCAGGCCATCAGGTGCAAAGACTTGGATAGCCTAGTGCTCTGAGTAAGATCCCCTGAGTGCTGCACTACCCTGTAAACCACAAAGAGCCCAGTGCTCATGGGCAGCAGGGCAGGTTCCTTGCCCACTCCACAGAATAACTTCCCACATCCAGTGGTTGCTTGGGATGTCCCATCATATAATGGATGAAGTGAAACATTCTAAGCTCCCTGAAACTTAATGCAGATTTAAAACGTCTTTGCCAGGCCATTTAGCCACGGATGGAGGCTGTCCCAGAGGTTATTTAATAAACTAAATCCAGAGACTTATACATCCCTGCTCATTCCTGTATTATTTATTGTTTACTTAGTAATACTCAGACCTTTATCAACCATACATGAAGCAATCTGATATAAAATGTTGGTAATTTAAGCCTCAAAAAAGACCTGTTCTAGAATTAATGTAAGATGTATCTCATGCCATCCAAAACCTTTTCACAGACTAGTCAAAAGCAGAAGGAAAAAAGAGCCTAGAAAATAAAAACATTATGCCTCCACCTTAGCCAAAAGACTTGCAAGCTAAGCAGCCAAAGAACCTAAAAATAGAATAGGAATGTGACATGTGTCCTGAGAACCAAATCAAAAGGACCAGGATACCAGAATCCCTAGATTGGCTCAGCCAGACCTGCCTCTGTCACCTCTCAGCACCTGTCCAGCTGTGCCTTGAAATTTACTGCAACATCTGTGACTTCACTCCTGAGCTATCCCTTGTGTTTGGGAAGATACAGATTTTATTCACAGCTCACTACTTCCTACCTTTTTATTATTCTGTTATTTGCTCTGCAATGCTTGAAAAAAAGTGTCTCGGACAGTGTGCAGATGAAGTTTTGTTCTTACTAGTGTATGTTGCATTAAAAAAACAAGATGACAAGAAACCAAGAGCTAAAAGAAGTCTGGCTCTTATATAATGTACAGCGTGTGCTGAAATAAATGAGTCTTCAAAATGATAATGTCCTTATCCCCCAGGCCCGCTCTGCTGTGAGACTGGACTTCTGGAGCAGGAGTAGCTTTTGCAGTTCATTCTGTATGCTGGGATTTTTCCCTTCTATTTTTTCTTGAATTGGTTCGCAGGATGAAATGGGAACCTTTCTGGTTCTTCCTCATATCCTCTGAATTGTTTTATAGGAGTGAAATTGAGGTTTTTGATATATGGAATACATTTAATATTTAAATGCTGAGAATTTGCAGGACAGAGCAGAGACTGCTTCTTGCGATAAGAGACATTATTATTGTTGTGAAGAGTTCCTTTAAGATTCAATCTTAATCATTCTGCTATTGAAATGGAAGAATAAAGTAATAAATTGTTTGAATAGACTTGATTAAAAAGAATCATTATATTCCTTGGGTGGGTTAAATATATAAACTCTTTGTGGTTTTGCATTCTTCTAGCATTTGCCTGCTTGAACGAGCTTTTCTTTTTAATGAGTACATGCCTGACGTGTGGGAAGGGGATAGTCCTATTGGCAGTGAGGTTTGCCAATATTTTCCTTCCCTGCTTTGGAACCAGGTTTATACTAGAAGTCTGCTCTGATCTCTGGGAGATGCAATACTTCCTTTGGGGTCTTCCCTCTTTCACCATCTGCTTGGGGCAACCACAGCAGATCCAGACATGCTCAGGGGGTTGTGCTGTGAGGAGAAAAGACCCATGCTGCTTCTGGATCCCTTGGGGGAAGCACCTCTTGGAAATGGGGCAAAAAGGACATGTTTCCCATCAGTAACAACTCCCTTGCCAATGCTGGCAAGCTGTAGAGGCTGTGAAGAGCCATCTGAGTATCCCTTGAGATGCTCACCCATGCACCCTCTCTACCAGGCATAAGATGAACAGCAGCACAGATGTGGCCTCATCCTGACCACTGGAAGGGACTGGGAAAAGGTGTTTCCTTTATGCTGGGAATCCCAAGATTGCAGCATTTTATTGTTCCTTGAGTTAGGTGGAAATTCAGGCTATTTTGCAAAACCAAGTGTTCCAAGAGGTTTCTTACTGGTGTCCTGGACTTTATGTAGGATGATGCTTCTAGTAGAACATTCTCACCTAACTGCTGTGATAAGCGCACCTCACTGAAATGTACACCTCACTCTCTTGTGTACACCACTTTGCCTTTTTTCCTTCTCTACCCTCATTCCCCACTGATAGTGTTCCAAAGATGGTAAAAAATCACACAATGGGAAAAAATACAGAGTTAATTGAATCACTATTTCCTTGAGGAAGCTGCTCTTCTGAAATTCATCCTCACCCCAAAGAAAGATTCCATCATAGTGCTGGGTCTCACAGGTCTGTCATTCTCTGCTTTGGTGCTTGAAAACTTTTGTTAGCGAAGAATTTTATGCCAACCTACATTTCACTTTCTGCTCACGTCAGAGAGTGACTCTTCCCTCCCCTGCAGATCTGATCGTAGATGCTATACTACTAAGACTTCATTATTTTTACAAAAATCTACTCCAGTACAGTATGAAGTGTTATAAATAATTAAAGAAACACTAGAGTTGTCAAAATAAATGAACAAAGTACACTTTGAAATGCATGCTCTTGGCTTATTTGGGGTTTGCTCAGTTGGCAGTTGAATCTCAGAATTGAGTCCCTGGAAATAGCCACCAGAAATTCAACCAGTGAGGTTCAGCCATCGACCAACAAGGAACCTTTGTCTTTCCCCTAGAGTCATCTAGGAACAGGGCTGGACATCAAACATCATGTATAAAACACCAAATGCCAGTCTCCTCTTGGCCTTTCCAGGGAAAGCAAGAAACCAAAATGCATCCAACCATGCATCCAGAAGTTAGCAAGAACTCTTGTATGGTCTGCTTTGTGTGATGATAATGTTCCAAGTGAATGGCTCATTGCTCTGCACAATAAACCTTCTTCTCTTCATTCAACGCTCTTTTCCAGAAGGTCTTCTTTGTCGCCATGACGACAAATAAATTGCTTCTTGTTCACTGAAATCTGCTAAAAAGCTCGTTATTAAGCTAATGTGACCAGGGTGGCAACACACAAGAGGAAGACAGTCCTGCTTCAGTAAAGGATGCTTTCTTGGTTTCCTATGTGGACAATGCTTCTCTGGGGTCTCTAAGTATGACTGTTCCAGGCATTGCTGACATTTTGTTTTCAGAGATGTTTCAAAAAATTAAAGACATTTTAGAGAGATGAGAAAAAACTCTTGAGTGTGAGCCAAAGACACTGATAACTGTCTGCTCACCCTTTCCATCTGTCTCTGCCTACTGCTGTACTCTTTACAAGCACACTGAAACCTCATAGCAGGGTTCATACTGGCCTCCAGCACAAGGAAACCCAAACAGTGTCCCAAGTGCTGGCACCAGTGCCACCACTGTCCTACCCACCATCACCTCCAGCTTCCCCACAGCCTCCCCATATGGTGCTGCAAGAGGGAAATGCCAACATGGAAAGTGCATGTTGGGGAGCTGCCTGTTATTCTGGCAGAGGCATTGGGGTGAGGATCTGAGCAAGCTGTGGTGTGGGTTTCTGAGGTCTCTGATGTATTGCCTTGGAGAAGGGACCTGAGAGCGACTGTAAAATTCAATGTAGTATAGGCAAACCTCATGAAAATCCCCAGCAGCTGATGATACCTTCTCATGAGTTGCCAACACCATTTAGCATTTCAGGGTTAGCTTGTTCCTTTACCAACCACAGTATTTTTTACAGGCTTTCTTGCTCTCCCCACAATCCAAAGTGCTAAAAGGTCCCGTGAGAGTAAATGGCAAGAGCTTTCATGTGGTTACTGTCACTAGGGAAACCACTTCCTTGTGATTCACATGTTCTATGAGTCTCTCTTCATTTCTCTCTGCATTCAGAAAGGTAATATTGTGCTGGTATGTGTTGGGGGGATGGGGCAGGGAATAGGCAGAGGCAGCAGGAAAATATATTAGCATGCAACTGATTGCAGGGCTTTGGAAAAAAACTAAGCATAATGCCAGGATGAGGTAGAGCTAATCACTAGGAAAGGGTAAGTATTTAAAATTAGCAAAAAAAATCAAACTGACTGTGTGGGACTCAATGTGACAGTCTCACAGAAAAAAATATTAAAAAGGTCTTTTCTCCCCTTTTGCTATTACTTTCCTTTTCCTTGACACAAGTGTTTGCACTCAAAATTAAAATAGTTGGACAAATTGCCATAAATTCTCTTATCTTCCTAAGATCAGCATGGTGGGAAGTGTCCTCTGATTGCCTGGGTAAGCAGGTCAGGAATGGTCAGTTTGTCCAGCAGGTCACCAAGATGCAGAGACACAGCAGCACTGTGTTTTGTGGTAGTGCACCAGTACAACTGGGGCTGATGCTATCAGATGGAATGAGAAAACAACAGCTGGCCAATCACAGGGGTAACAGAAACTCAAGATTTGGAGAACACCCTGAAACTCACATATATTTGAAGATCGAAGCCCTGGAACTGGTTTCCACAAAGGAGCCCAAAAGCCCCTGGATCTTCCATGTATCTCACCTCCAGGATGTGGCCAAGATAAAGGGTCACAGACAGTGATGCTTTCTTCAAGCACATGTAAACATATTTATTCTTACTTATAGAAAAAAAAAATACTATCCTTTGATTAAGAGAAAATTTTTCATGGATATTACGTTTGATCTAAAACCAGTATCCCACTTATATTCATTTTTGCCAAACGTCCTTCAGAGGAAAATTGCTATTTAGGAGAGGTAAAAGAGTAAAACGTCTGAAAACAGAGAGGCTGCTGTTAGCCCTCAGCTCAAGCAACCTCATGGTGTGCACCTAGCACAAGGGAAGCCTGCAGGTCTTTTGAAGGGTTCCTGTGTAGAGCCTTGAGATGGAAACATTGGTCCTGGAGTTTCATTTCATCCATGTGTCTGCTCTATCCCTCACCACTCTTCACAGCATCTTGCTGAAATCAGATTTGTGCTGTCTTGATTTGCCGCCCTGCAAATTGAGTTAACATTCTGATACCTTTTAGAGGCAGAGAAGGTGAGTGCTTGAGTGAAACGAAGATGAATATATTTGCTGACATATAATTGTTTTCTTTAGTAATTGCACTCAGGACTCTTTACATCTGATCGCTAATGCTGGCCGACGATTGTTTGTGAAATGTCTTATTGTTTCTGATAAATCCTATGAAAAGTGACACTCTTGATTATTTTGCCACTCAGTGGATTATCCTGGGTTTTACTGCTGAGTGGTATTGACAGACCTTGTGCTGCCTTTCACCGTGTAGCTGCTACTAATAAAGCAGAACTTGGCTTCTTCTCCATGTGCTGAATCCTTTATCACACACAAATATGAGAAAAGAGAGCTTTGGATATTGCAGCTTCCCAGGGGTTTCTTCCTGGTAGTGGCTTGCCACAGGGAGGTAGGTGGAGGACTGGAGACATCGATGATGCTCCAACATGAGGCTGGAGAAGGGGATCCTGAACACCTTCCTGGCAGTGGAAGCAAAATGTGACCATTGATTTTGGCAGGGGCTTCTTGTTGCCTCATGGGATTTCAAGCTTTTCTGATGGTATTTCACATGGCTGCTGAATGAGAGGCAAAGGGCATGTCAGAGGAATAGTCTGAACACAGAAGTGAGATCTAAACAACTCTTCACCTGCCGAGTCTGGAGTTGTAGCTGCTTGACCTGCAACAATTTGAGCAGGAGGCACCAGAGAAGCTCCAGAAGTGACTGTGATGTTTCTCATATTTGGAAGATATTCACAGAATCATCAGAATGGTTTAGGTCAGGTGTCATCTGGTTCCAACCACCCTATCATAGGCAGGGACATCTCCTGCAAGACCAGGTTGCTCAAAGCTCCATCCGACCTGGTGTTGAACACCTCCAGGAAAGGGGCAGCCACAGCTTCTCTGGGTGACCTGTTCCAGGATCTCACCACCCCCACAGCAAATATTTTTCTTCTTAATATCTAACCTAAATCTACACTTTCCAGTTTAAAGCCATTTTTTTGTCTTACCAGTACATACCCCTGTCAAAAGTCCCTCCCCCACTTTCCTGTAGGTCCCTTTAAGTACTGGGAGACATCAATAAGGTCTTCCCAGAGTCTTCTCCAGGCTGAACACCCCCAGCTCTCCTAGCCTGGCCTCCCAGCAGAGGGGTTCCAGCCCTCCCAGCATTGCTGGGGCTCCTCTGACCCCTCTCCAACAGGTCCCTGTCTCTGCTGTGCTGAGGACTCCAGAGCTGGACCCAGCACTGCAGGGGGGTCTCGCAGAGCACTGGGAGCAGAGGGGCAGGATCACTGCTGAGGGGTGCAGACCAAGGTGCCATTGGCCACTGAGCTGCAAGCACATGTTGCAGGGTCATGTTGAAGTCCTCATTAATCAACACCCCAAAAGTCCTTCTCCTCAGGACTGCTCTCCACTCATTCTCCACTCAGGCTGTATTTGTGCTATGATGTTCTCTGCGATTCTGCTTTCCCATGACAAAACCACAGCCAGAGGGGATCCAAAGGCAGGGAGACTTGAGGGGATGGGAAAGTATAATGAGCCCCATCCCAGAGGACAGGGACATGCTCCCTCTGGCCCTGGTGTCGTGGGCCCTGCAGCATGTGCCAGCACCAGTAATGCTCAGTCCTGATATACCAGTGGCAGCACTTGGGGCACAGAACCCCACGGGCAGCCAGGAGACTGTGATGTGGTGGTAAATCTCACCACCAGCAAACCTCAGCCCCTGGTCAAAAGCTAGGCTGGGATAATCTCTGTGGCTGGGAAGCTCAAAGCTCCATCTTGAAGGTGGTCAGTGCTGCAGGTCCCCAGAAACCCAGTGGGGCTGGAGAGAGCCTCAAGTGATGCCGGAGGTGGGTTTCACAGGCATTTACCCCAGGGGTCATTGGGACAATATGGTGCCTGCTGTTTATAAATCTCAGGCCCTCCAAGAGCAGGTAAATGATCAAAGAGAGGAAGTGAGAAGCACACGCGCATGCCTCTCCAACCCTCCCAGTCTAATTGAGCTAATTAATTTTGCAAAGACACAGTGCACTGTAATTTGCCTAATTCACTAGGAAGATACACTGCAGCAGCGGCAAGTCCTGCTAACAAGGATCATCTTCCAGCAGGGATGGTCCTGCTAGGGGCTGAGCACCCTCTGGTAGCTATAAAGTCCTTGCAGTTCCCATTAGCTGCCACCGGTGCCCATCATAGGCTCAGCACCACAGGCCCTAAGGAACAACAGATTAAAAAATTATAAATATATATAAGCGTTTCTCACCGCTGCAATTTCTAACCTAAATGAAGTCACTTGAAACCGACCCTCTGATTGTCAAGAGCAGTTAAAACCTCATCTGCTTTCACCTGTTTATTCTCCCAGCATTGGTGTCCCTTTCCTGTGGTGATTAGAAAGCTCCCAGCAAAAGGGGTTCCTGCACAGATTCCCCTATTCCAGAGGCTGCCTTCCTGCCTTTCCTAAAGCAAACCTCTCTCTCAGAATGAAAATGTTATGTGCTCATCCAATAAGTGTTTCTGGATACAGATAAAGATGTGGCAGCTGCCATAATAGGAGACTGAAGTTAACAGGAGATGGCACACTGATTAGAAACCATTAAAAACCCCTTTTGCAACTGGCACCGGTGCAGCAAAACAAGAGGGACTTCTATGCTGAAATGGAATGCAAAATAAAAATTACATCTAGATGAGGTTGTTTTTTTGCATGATGTATCTTGGGAAAAGAGGGGTTTCTCTCATTTCCCTGAGATATGCAGAAATTCAAAATAAAAGCTTTTAATTTAGGGGAGCATCAAGGCAGAGCCACACAGGCAGGATATGAGAGAGGAGTTAATTTTGCATTGAGTTGTTTGGGATTTTTTCTCTTCCCTATCTGGCAATCTTTAGAGAAAAAAAAAAATCTCAACATTTTTGTTTCCTTATCTGCTTGTCTTCTCTATATGTCAAGAAAGAGACAAGATTATAACACAAGCCCTGCTTTCAACCAAAGATGGATATTTGCCACCCAAAGAGGCTGCCTTTCCCCTTTTCATGTAAGCTATCGTGTTTACCCAAGTTATTGTGAGAGATGTAGCAAACCACATCTCTTTTAATCAGTTCCTTTATGAGTATCCTCACATTTCCAAATTGCACAGGAGATCTCTTGCTAAACACCCTTTTCTTTTTCAGGTAAGATAATTTCTAGGATAAAATGTCAGAAAGCTCAACACATCCCTTCAATTACTGTTGCACAGATTTTCCTCTGAGCTACTGGACAATAAGTAGCTTTCAGGGAAGCATTAAGTAGATTTGCCCTCAAGGGTTTGCATTTCAGTAGAGTGACAGTTATTTTCGTAAATACAAAAAAAAAAAAAAAAAAAACCAAACCAAAAAAAAAAAAAAAAAAGGAAAGATAAAAGAAAATAAAAGAAGAAAAGGAAAAAACATACACAGCGCCTTCCCCCAGACCCTATAAAATAGCCAGACATGGGCTAGACAACTGTTTATTATCCAAGAACCTTGAATCAGATACGAAAACTAGAGTTTCTAATGTCTTCAAATGTCACAGCATTATGATTTATACCAGTACACAGTGTACCATGCTTCATTATAGAGAAAAAAAAAAAAAAATTGCATTACAGAGCTGATGTCTTCCCCCCCCATTTTTTTCAGATGGCTTCGATACTAGTCTGAGGATATAAAATACATCATTAGTTGGTTTTAAGCTTGTCTCTAATGATGAAAAAAATAATGGGGCATGAAACCCAGACTTAACAAAACAAAAATACAAAACACAGCATTTTACAGACTTTACGTAAACATAATGTGACAATGCAGTTCCTTTCATTCTCTGCTATGACAGTTAATTCCAGACCAGGAAAACTGTCAAAAATGTTTAGTTCTGCTTGGGTTGAGTTAATTACAGGCCCTGGGGCTGTGTTGACTTTCTCCTGCTAATGGCACTGTGCTACAGGTAAAAATCCATTTGCAAGAATGTTTTCAGAGCTACAGATCTAATTTACTGAATATCAAATATTTATGCCATTGCAATTAAAGTGACAACGTTCCACCCCTCTTCACCATGCAAGCTCGGGCTTTTTAATAGAATTTATTATACAGTAAACATTTGGTAAAAAGTTTTGCTGGAGCTTATAATGTGAAAGCTTTGAATATTTTATTGATTTTATTTCTTTTGCACTCTATCCCTATCAACACCAGAACGTTATGAACTTCTGCAGCACATAAAAGACCATTTTTATCCTGTCGGAGCTTTGTAAGGCTGCAGGGAAAGGCAGGATGGAGGTTTCAGCATCGTTGCAGCTCCCACTGTTACGCAGGGAGGAAGAAGACGAGGAACAGCGGTGGGCAGGGATGAAGGGCCAGGACGAATCTGCCCAGGCAAGGAGTTATAGCATAAGGGAAATAATTTTCCCTCGTTAGATGAATAGGTGAGCAGATGACTCCCGATGTCCGTTTGCCTGCGGGATCAGCGGGACGCACAGCGGGACCATCGCCGGCAGCGCGGGATGTGCAGAGCCCCCGAGTCTCAGCCTCCGCTGCCCGTGGGATCAGGGCAGGGATTAATGAGCACCTTGGAATTCATGAGGCTAATGAGGCCCTCGGTGACGTAGTGTGTGTCCGGGGGAGGGATTTGTTTTTTCTTTGCTGTTTGGGGTTTGACAGCCGAGATCAGGTTGCAATTTCTGCACCGCGGGTGCTTTGTGCCGCTCCGTGCAGCCTTCCCCAGCCTTATTGGGACAGCATTTGCCCATTATCTGTCTTTCTTTACCATAAACCTGGTAGGTAACTACTTTTTTTCTTTTCTTTTCTTTTTTTTTACTTTTTTTTTTTTTCCACGTGAAGGATTTGACAAACCTGCTTAGGCTTATTTGTTTTCACCCAAGATATTTTTAAGTTGCAGAGGGAAAATCAGCAATAACAACAACAAAATTATTCTGAGCACATGTTTCAAAAAGCTGCTTTTGGTTAAAATCATAATGCTTTCTGCAAAGAAAAGGGCTGTGCAGAAGGTGAGGAAACAGGTTGAGGGCCCACCAAAAGTTGCCTGTCCTGCTGTAGGAACTGCCAATTGCTATAGCAAACACACCTGCCCTGGCAGGTGGCCAGCAGCTGTTGGGTTAGGGATGTTATGGGGACGTTAGTGACATCACCTTGACTTGTTTATTCAGAGACTTGTGGGTTGGAAAGGACCTCTGGAGATCATCTGGTGCCACCCCCCTGCTCCAGCAGGGTCACCCAGAGAAAGTGAGCCCAGCATGGCAGTGTCTAGGTGGGGTTGGAATCCAGAGAAGGAGACACCACAACCTCTCTGGACAGCCTGGGACAGACGCTGGAGCAATCACAACAAAGAAGTTTATCCTGTTGTTCAGATAGACCTCCTGGGCTCCAGTTTGTGTCCATTGTCCCTTGTCCTGTTGCTGGGCACCACTGAAAAGAGTCTGTCCCCATCCTCTTGACCCCCACCCTTTAGATATTGATAAGTATTGACAAGATCCCCTCTGAGTCTTGTGTTCTTCAGGTTGAACAGCTCCAGGGCTCTCAGCTTTTCCTCATCAGGGAGATGCTCAAGCTCACTGATGATCCTTGTAGACTCCACTGGACTCTCCAGTATTTCATTGTGTCTTTTGAACAGAGACACCCAGAACTGGCCACTGTGCCAAGACTGACCAAACAGAGGGGAAGCCCCACTGGTACCTTTTGATTCAAGACTAAATCAGCTGGCATCACTCCTCTTAGGTTGTAAAGCTGATCACCCTGGGATGCAGATTCTGTCACGTCTGAACATGCAATCTCTTCGTGTGGGACAAATGAGGTATTGACATGGCCTGTGTATGGGTAGCTGACATTTCCCATCATCACTCCCTGGCCTAAATTTGCAGCTTTGCTCATCCTACTTAATGTCTCCTTGTCACTATTGTCTGGGTAGGACCATCCTGTAGCACATACTATTGTTAGACCTCAGGTTTTTCACCCACAGTGATTCCCTGGGGCTCCTCTTTCCACCTAGTGTTTGAATCTTTACATTGTCACATGCCCTGCCATCCTCCCATCTTCCTGCTCTGACATTCCCATAATGCTAGGATACTGTATTTCTTAGATTACTCTCCCTCCACCAGGCCTTCTTGATACCTGCGCTGTTGGGATTGGTGTTGAGGCCAAGCAGGCTAGGTCCCCCTTGGACCTCTGCTGTTGGCATGGGAGTTTGTGAAAGTTTTTCTATGGCTCTCCTGCTTCATGCTGAAGCTGACAGCCACCTGCATCTCAGGTGGGCTCATTTGCCACCTTCGTTTGTGGTAATTGTTGTGCTCATGTCCCATTGATCCTTTTGGAGGTGCATTGAACGATGACCACCAAGGTGAAATCACTGAAACAGATGCTTTTTGTCACCTTCCAGCTGTCCTCTGCCCCTAACCTGAATATGCTCCTAGGACCCCTTGGACCTTGGTAACTATCACCCCATCTCTGCCATGATTAAGGTGCACCTCTCCTGTACTGGATCCTCAGCTCCTACCTCTGCCAAATCTCTCCTCTGTGCACCTTCACCTCACCTCCACACCAAGCATCCAGATTCCTGCCTCTTAGACCTTAGGTGTGACATCGCAGTGTCTCTGAGGATGCTGCTGCAGCAGTCCTAGAAACCAGCCCCTGCCAAGAGCCTCATTCTTGCCTACATCACCAATACCAATATGGACTACATCTACCAGGTCCCCAGGTCCTGAGGTCTGCTCCCTTTGTATCCAGCAGACAACAAAACAAGTCTTGTGTGATACCACAGGCAAGCTCTGTTTCCTACTCCAGAACTTACACCTTTCTGAGCAGCACAGGGCTGCCCCTGAGGAGTTAGGACTGAGGTGTGACATCCTTGCAGACCTTGTTTAGGAACTGCTGCTTCTCTGAGCCACCCTATTAAGCCTCTCTCATGGCAGGAGAAAATAAGTGCAAGAGAGAGGGAGATCACCAGATGTGCTGCACTCTGTGCAATAAACTGGGGAGTTCCCACTCCTGGGGAACACTTAACTGCCTCCTGGGCTTACATTAACTTCATGACTCTTTAAAGAAGGGAATAAAGTCACTCAGATGCAACTCTGCCCTCATTAAATGAGCTAGTAGCAGAAACACCCAGCAGCAGAGGAGCAACCTGCAGCCCCCTGACATGCATCCACTTGAGATTAAGTCCTGCTGTGACCTGGCTGCTCAGCTGCTGCTTTTTATCCTGCTCTGGGTCTGGGCCAGCTCTTTCCCTCAGCACAGGACCACCTTCAGGCTCAGAAACAAGCCAGCAAGAAAGTAAAGTGGGTGGGAAAACTCTCCTGTGCTGAGTGGAGAAAGGAGCAAGCAGCAAAGGGCTGAAGCAGGGTTGAATTGTAGGGGCTGCATCCAGGGGCTGGGATATCATTTCCACCATCTCCTGCAGCAGAAGCAGGAATGCTGCCTGAAGCTGAGCTCAGAGATGGCTTGTGGAGTGAGTCAGTTGTTGAGGGCGGTCACTGTCATCTTGATGACAAGTCTGTGGCAAGGATGTTCAACCTGAAAAGTCAGAATTTAGGCCAGGATTTCTAAACCTAAGAGAAGAGGAGACCAGTTAGGATGTAATCCACCATGGGACAATTTGCATGCTGCCTGCCTCAGCTGGTCTCTGTACTGCAGCAGCAGGCAGGATGGAGGTAGCCACAGCACAAGGGACCCATGGATACTTCCAGGGGTGCATCAAGGGGACAGCAGTACCAGTGGCTGTACAGACCAACCAAGTCCTCACAGAACAAATGACACCCTAAAAGCTCTAGTCACATCTATAGCTTCAGTTTGCCTGGCCACGGGCAAGGTCCCCTCTGGGTGAAGGATGCTCAGAAAGTACTCAGAGCTGGCCAGGCACCATGGCCATGCTCCTGACAACACAGGGCTCTCAAGTGCCCACCACAATGATTACTGTGTTGCATGAGCACTTCAAGTCACTTGACCTTCAGCCTTCTTCCTCTCCATATGCCTGAGACAGGCACTAATCACTTCAGAACACAACCGCTGTCATATCTTATTGCTTAAACACCAGGTCTGCCAGCTGCACATTTACATCCTCAGCATCGACTCAGCTAATGTAGCTGTCATTTAAGTGCTAGTGATCTGCCAGAAATGATACAGCAGCTATTGGGGGTCGGAGGCTTGTGGTTTTTGGTTGCATGGAGCAGTCCCTGGTTGTTCCGAGCAGGGCATGTGCTCCTAGGGAAGAGTGACAAGGGAACCCAAGAAGTTGTGGAATATGTTCTGCTTAAAGTGGTTGTCATGGGGTCAAGTCGAGATGAGTGCAGTAGGACCCCTGGAAACGGTACTTGTGAGCAGACCTGGCAGGATGGGAGGCAGAAGCTCTGCTGGGCAATGTCTGAAGGTGGAAACTTGCTCTGAACTTGTGTCTGAAAGAGGTTAGGTAGCTGGGTGTTCAATGCTCCTGTGGAAGCTGCCTCAAGCACAGGCTGCCCAGACACAGCACTCAACAGGTATTTTGCACTCTACATCGCATCACCTCTCAGGCTGTTAAACCACCTAGAACAGGTCACTGCTTTGCAGGCTGAGCAAAGGAAAGAGCATTTGCTCTTCAGGCCAAGCACTGGTGTAGAAATCATGAAAGTCTCACCTGTGATACTTTCCTATGTGAGATGACATATAGATGTAAAATATATTAATAGGAAAGTGCACCTAGAGCTTGAGATGGAGAGGGAGATGTCCATTCCCAGCCTGATCATGGGTTAAGGTGAGGAGAGGATGCAGATCTTCTGCTATAAAAACATTATCTGTAGGGGAAGGGATGACAGGACTCTCAGTCCTCAAGCCTTCTGGAGCAATGAATGATACCAGCAAGTTTCCAAGATTTCTGGGCTTCATTCCCATCTTGG
This sequence comes from Corythornis vintsioides, assembly GCA_025447755.1. Taxonomy (NCBI): domain Eukaryota; kingdom Metazoa; phylum Chordata; class Aves; order Coraciiformes; family Alcedinidae; genus Corythornis; species Corythornis vintsioides. The sequence continues at coordinate 97,248 of JAOEGS010019891.1, forward strand.
TGGTTCCTAGAATGGTCCTTCTGCCTGGGAAGAAAAGTTTGAAATGGTCCTCCTGGAGATACCAAAGCCCTTAAAGAAGTCTCAGACAAACCTTTGCTATGCACTCTTCAAATCATCAATGTTCAAGCCTGCAATTGGTGATGGACACAGGGAAGGTGACAGTGTGTAACTGTGCTCATATCATGGTTCTCAAGGCTCCTGAGCTTAAGAGACTTGAGAGTCAAGGGACTTGGCCAGACAGTGTAGTAGGAGGTAGCTCTACTCCTGAGGCTGAAGAAATACAGATTGATGGTGTTTGAGGACAGCTGAGTTTGCCACTAAATCTCACTCTGCCCCTGTCTCCTCCAACTATGACCTGCATTCCATCATCGTGTAATGAAGTGAAGGGTGAGGGCAGGTGGGACTTGCCCCGCTCACTGCTCATGCTGGCCAAGGGCTTCTGGAGCTGATGCAGGGAGGAAACAACATGAATTTTACAATGGAAAGAGCACTACCACTCCTCATTGTTGTGGTCACACCCTTCAATCAAATTCTAAAGAGCTAAAGAGTCACACCCATACTTGGCCTGAGGCTGACACTCTATCCTTTTAAGCATTCCCATCTTCAGGAAACTGATGAAGGGACTGGGGCATTTCTGGAGTAAAGGCTGAGAGTCCTGGGACTGTTCAGCTGGAAAAGAGCAGTCTGAGAAGGGATCTGATCAATGCTGATCAAGAAAGGGTGGGAGATCAAGAGGATGGAGCCAAACTTTTCAGTGGTGCCCAGCAACAGGACAAGGGACAATGGACACAAACTGGAGCCCAGGAGGTCTATCTGAACAACAGGATAAACTTCTTTGTTGTGATTGCTCCAGCGTCTGTCCCAGGCTGTCCAGAGAGGTTGTGGTGTCTCCTTCTCTGGATTCCAACCCCACCTAGACACTGCCATGCTGGGCTCACTTTCTCTGGGTGACCCTGCTGGAGCAGGGGGGTGGCACCAGATGATCTCCAGAAATCCCTTCCAACCCCTACCATGCTAGGTGTCTGAGATTCTGTGAATATCTCTGGACTGGCTCAATATATTCCGACAGTCAAAATCACATGCTGAAGGGACAAAGGAAAATTTCAGAAAGCAAACATGGAGGTGCCATGGACACATTGGCATCTTCTGGAGCATGGATCAGTCTCTTTAATAAGCTGCCTTACCTTTGCATCAGTGCCTGGTTCCTGCACTGAAAAACTGCTGCCTGGAGAGTCTTCCTGAGCTGCCACCATGGAAAGAGCTCATGTTCTGTCTTTGTCGCTGCCTTGTTATCATTAAAGTTTAATGGATCTCCTCCCTCTCCCTGGAAGTGAGCTGGCTCCTGTGTCCCTGCACAGATAGCCAGTCCTGCTTTCTGCAGCCTTGCTTCTCTCTGCCTGGGACCCAGCAGCACAGCAGAGATAAGAGCAGATATCTTTGGCTAAATCCTCCCCGCAGGTGAGGTGGGGTGTGTAACAAGGAGGCACAGCACTGGTGCTTAAATAACCGGGGCCAGGGCTCGGGGGAGCTGGTCCAAGATCTTACTGCACTTTAGGAAGCAGGCAGACTTAATGAAATCTTTCTTTCGTCAGTAAATGCCACTGTATGAAGTGTAATTAATAGATTTACTGGAGCTGGATGTAGCCCAAACTGAAACATAAGCACTCAGGGAGCCGGCTGGGAGCAGTGTCCTCTACACTGCTTAATTATAAGGTCACTGCCAGAGTGGTGGGAGTGTTGCTGAGTTTCTGACTCAGGACAAATCTTTGCCAGCTTGGATATTTCCTCCCAATGAATGGTGTTTTTTCATGGCAAAAGAGCAGAGTGTGAGCAGTGCAGGCAGGTCTCAAGCATAAGGTGGTGCAGGGCTTTGGGCAGAGCTGGATGGGTACACAGAGCTCTGGCACAGGGTTGCATGGCTGTTAGGGATGGGCAGGGCTGCTGGAGCAAGTAGGACATGGAGTCATCCTGGTCTGGCCGTGGGGAGTACAGCATGCTCCCTGCTCTGGGTACAAATGGAGATCCCTGGACTTGGCGTCAATTTTTTTCCACATCTGTGAGGTTTTCTTCTGATGCCTTCATGGATCTGCTGTTTTTTCAGGTTCTCTGACCTGCAAGTGGTGGATGGTGGAAGGGCATCTCTGATAAATATCTCTGAGCTGGCTTCTCAGTCTTGATTTAGATGGGACCTCATTTCCTTCATGCCTTCATCATCCTCTTGCAGTCAGCAGGAGTCACAACCCTGATGGCATTGTCCCTCCTCTCCTCTCCAGTTGGAGAACTCATTCAGTCAGTACATCTCTAACTCTCATTTGTCTCTAGCAGAGATGGATCTCCAGTTATTCTGCTATGGAAATAATAATGGCTAGGAAATGTCTAGCAATGGGCAAGAGACACAGACAGAAACACAAGTCTCCTGTAACCTGCTACATCCCCAGATGAGGATGTGTATTCTCTGCAGCATATTTCAAAACCCCCAAAGCCCATTATGAGGAACAATCAGCAGCAGATTTTAATAAGATGTATTTTGCACTCAGCTGTCACCATCTGTTTCCCCATTAGCCATGCAGAATGATCCAGCTCCACAATTACAGCTGGGAGGGTCTGGGAAGCCCAGCACAGCTCTGCATGCAGCCACCCCTTCTCCTTAGGAGATTCTGTCCCTCCAGCATCACCAATTACTGCTGGGGCCAATGCTTGGGCAGACACTACACCTGTCCCATGCACTAGGAGGTTGCTCCCAGGCACAGGCCACCATAGAATCATATAATTGGTTTGGATAGAAAAGAGCTTTAAGATCACCGAGTCTAATGGTTCTGTCATCATTGTCATCTCCCTCAGCACCACATCTACACGTCTTTGAAACCCCTCCAGGGATCACAGGGACTCCACCACTGACCTGGACAGGCCCGGACAACCCTCAAGAAAGAAATTCTTCTTCATGTCCAAGCTAAACTTCCCCTGGCACAACTTGAGCTGTTTCCTCTTGTCCTGTCACTTGTTCCCTGGGAGCAGAGCCCAACCCCACCTGGCTCCAACCTTCCGTCAGGGAGCTGTTGAGAGTCAGATCTCCCCTGAACCTCCTTTTCTTCTTTCTTTCTGGGGTTGTTCAACCCCAGCTCCCTCAGCTGATGCTCATTAGACATATGCTCTAGACCCTTCACCATGTTGCCCTTCTCTGACCACACTCCAGCCCCTCAATGCCCTGCTGGGAGTGAGGGGCCCAAAACTGAACCCAAGATTCCAGATGCAGCCTTGCCACTGCCCAGCCCTGAGGACAATCCCTGCCATAGTCCTGCTGACCACAACAGTGCTGACACAGGCCAGGATGATGGCGGCCTTCTTGGCCGCCTTGGCAGACACTGGTTTGTGTTCATTTGGCTGTCAATCAAAACCCTCAGGTCCTTTTCTAGAAGCATTCTGCATCCCCTGATGTGTCCTGGTTAGAGGTGTGCAGGGCCAGGAACTCCTTCAGGCTGTGGGGATCCCAGTGTTGGGGCGCAGGGGAAACCCAACTCCAGGCTGGTTCTCCATTACAAACACACTAGCAGAAACAATGCATGTTGGCATGAGGAACTTTGAAAGGAGATGCTAGGAGTGGTCCCTGCATTCCCCAGACCTCAGAAGGTTCCTGTGGCCCATGATGGACATTCACTGGGAGCTGCTGAGTGTCCATCTGAAAAGGGAGGATGGGCTTATTTGGCTTTGGTGCAGGGACCCCAGGGTGCTGGCTGGGAGCAACCACCTGGGATGGGAGACAGGAGGACACTGGTTGACCAGTCTGGGAGACAGGACCAGCAAGTAAGTCACACCCCAGAACAGCCTCAGTGCATGTCTAGAGGAAGAAGGGATGTGACTGTGGCTTGGAGATGCCTGGCCATGAAGAGGTTGTCATCCCCATGGAGAACTGAGGAGGGGCTCAGTGAGGAGAGTGGCTGAGCTGGGGGAACCTGACAGGATGTGGGAACCAGTGAGCTGGCAGGATAATTACTTTTTTAATCAAGTCTTTTCAAAACATCTAATTTTATTACTTTATTCTTCCATTTCAATAGCAGAACGATTAAGATGGAATCTTAAAGGAATTCTTCACAACAGTAATAAAGTCTCTTATCGCAAGAGGCAGTCTGTCTGCTCTGTCCTGCAAATTCTCAGCATTTGAATATTAAATATATTCAATATATCAAAAAACTCCATTTCATTCCAGAAAAATAATAAAGAAAAAAAAAAGCCCAACCCACAAACCCACATAGAACATAAATTTTCCCCTCTTCCTGTTGAAAAAAAAACCCAAACCCAAAACCAACCAAACAATAAAAAACCTCACTCACACAAAAAAATTCCCACAAAAAAACCCCACCCTCTTTTCACCTCCAAATTTCCTTCTTGTGGAGGCACAATGGGGAATGCAGGAGAAACCTCCAGCAGCTGCCAGGCCAGGCACTGGCTTAGCTGGAAAAAGAAGTTTCTCAAAACTCTGATGCTACAGATCCCATCCAAGATGTGGAGGCTGGTGCAGGGGGGAGGTCGTCAGCCCTGGATGCCAGCGCAGTGCTGGGACTCCAGCTTGGGCTGCCGCTGTGCTTCAGCCCATATGCCCATGTCAAGACTTGTTTTGACCACAAGAAGAGCCAATGTCATCTAAATTCAGGGGTTACTGTAGCACTCCTGAATAACACAGGCTGTGTTTGCACCTTCCTTCTTCTTTAGGACCATAACTAGGGAAAGAAAAAGTCATTGTACAAGTGGACAGGAGAGGAGCATGGGTGGGAGGTATGTGTTTGCTGTGTGATGTGGGGTCATTTAGACAGCTCAGTGCTCAGGTCATCTCTCAGAGCCCCAGCTGCTGGGCACACAGACTAAATGGGAGGGAAATGGAAAAACCCCAAAGTCTTGTTTTGGAAAAGTGCACACAGAAATAAGATTAAATGTTAGAAATAAACAGAGATGACCCTGAGCTACGGTCTCATTCCAAAAACACGTGTGTTATTTCCTAGCTTGTTTCGATTTGCTTTGCTTTGCTTTTTAAATGAAAGAGGTAACAATAAATTCTACTGTGTCAAACATTATGTCAAACATGCTACTTTCTGCTCTGGACCATCAGGGTCTTTTCCAAAGCATGGGAGTATCCATCTATGTCTTTATATTATTTAGGTTATTTATAACCAGGGGAGGATCCAAGGCTTTTGAAGGATAATGCAGGTGTTGGGCTGCAGAAGCAATCCTCAGGACCACCAGGTTTATTCCTGTGGTCTTCCATAGAAGGGTTAACCTGGAGGAACTGGCATAGCTTTTCTGTGACTCAGTTTACCCACCAGCAGGATGGCATTTTCTGTCCTTTCTTGGATACAACTTCCCTGGACTGTCTGCAGAAATTTAGAATGAAAACCAGCTTTGGGGCACCTGGGGGTGCACATCTGTCCTGCAGATGATCATTCGCCATCAGTCTCCAAAGTTCTTCCCCATATGAACTTCCATTAACTTCCAAGGCATGATGATGTGGTAAGAAATACCCTCCTTTCAGCAGTTAATGCAATGAACTGTCAACAATATAATTCCATTTTTGTGGTGAGCCCTGAATTTGGATCAGTTTTCTAACAGCATAGTTGTCTATTCTGTAATGGTTTCGCCTCTGCATTGATACTTGAGATGAGTAATTTTAAATGGGTGTCTATCTCTAACAGACTTTCCTCAGGCTCCTCTCACACAAGCTGCTGGTTAGAGATTAAAATCTACTTGAGCCTGCCCAGTAGCAGTTCATCAATGACAGTTGTTTCATTAGATGATGCAAACCCACTTAAAATAAATAATAATTAAACCAGAAACTGAAATTATAATTTTTTGGAACCCTCCTATGTTGGTAGCATGCTCAGCTTCCACGCTTTGCTTCCAGACCTTTGATTACTCTGTCCCCTGTCTTGTCACTGTAGATGTGGTATCAGACGATGCTAAATAAATTGCATTTTGATTAAAGTCTTTGGCAATCCAGCAGCAGATTGAATTATTTGTTCCTCGAGGTTCCCTATGCCCATGAACAAGAAGGGAAAAGGGGAGAGAGAAAAAGTCATGACCCGCTCCAGCATCGTGGGACAACATGTCCCCACCCCAGCAAAGCCAGAGGCAGGATCTGTCCTCTCCCAGATGGGTGTAGACTGAGGTGCTTGCAGAAGAAATCTGGGGGTCCTGGGGAGCTGCCAGTGGGAGCAGCCAGGCGGGTGCATGGTTCTGGCTCCACTCCTCTGCTGGCTCCTTCTCCTGGGAGGTTGGCTCGACTTGAGGGCTCGCTGCCTGGAGCCGAGGAAGATTTTATGAAAAGAAATCTTACCAGTTTTATTTAAAAAAAAGATGCATGCTTGTGGCACTGAAAAACTAGGAACACAAGAAATAAAACCTTCTGGAGGAAAATCTTTCCAGAGCCAGCTATGGCCTTGTTCACAATAAAATGCTTCCAGTTTTTCAGGAATTTCTTCCGCTGGTTTCTCAGTTTTGCCTTGGAGGTGGGGTGAGGCTCATGTATGAGCAGGTTTTGTCCATGAGCTGGGAGATGCTGCAGATACTGTGGACTGGGGACCACTTCCATGCAATGCACCTGAGTGTTGCCAGAAATCCCCTTTACAGTTCACTCTCAGCAACCGACCTATTTGTACCCCACAAGCAAAAAGCAGCATGTGAGCCTGCAGTCCATGCACTGAGCTGGGCACACCCCGGGCTGATGGTCGGTGACCTCCTAAGTGGGTTGGGATGTGCCTGCTGCCTGCCCTGTGTCCCTGCCAGCCTCTCTGGGGCCTGGCCAGCCCTCACCCTGTACTCCCCCCAATTTGGGGTGCATTGGACACCCTGGGAGCAGCTACGGCCATCAGCTGGGTGGTTACAGGGCATCATGTGGAGTTGAGCAAGTGACTGTGTCACAGGTAAAGCAGTTGATGCCTGCTAATGTAGATGGATTGGTGGCAGGGACAGTAGTGGGGGACCCCCTGGGAGATGCCAGTTTGGCATCTTATCCCCCTACACCATTTCGATCAGCCCCCGATGCCTTCTCTGCTTTGCCAACCCCAAACTCCTCACTTCATCCATCCCCCTGACAAACGGTGCTTCAGGAAGGAGCTGGGACAGAGTCTTGCTGATGATTTATGTTTTGGTTTTTGTTTTTGTTTTTTTCTTTAGGAATAGTTCCCGCAGCACATGATTTTAGAAATGCAAATGGCTTTGCCTGCAGATTTTCAGGCAGGTTCCAGGGAAGGAGAGAGAGACAGAGAGGAAGGCTCCAATTTTATCAAAACCCGTTTTCCTGCCCAGGGGAGGATGGAAAGCATCTACTCAGTCTCAGGAAGATGATTCTATTTAAAACACAAGATCATGTTGTAGCTACTTCTTTTTTTACCAGACTGGAAAGCTACATTAAGAAGTTATCACTTATCTTGCAGAAGAACAGATTAAGAGTGAAGGACCATTCCCTGGTTTGCATACAGCTGCACTTCCCAGGTTACTAAAAAGACAATTGATGTAACAGTTCAGGAAGAAATATGATTTTCATTATTATACACAGGCATCAGGGATTGTATTCTAATGGTCCCCTGTCACCGGTGAAGAGCAAAATGGCCTGTGACCACTGTAACGGAAAAAAGGTTTCTGTGACATTTTGCATAGCATGGAAGGCTTTTTGTGTTTGGGTTTTCAGTGGTTATTTTTTTTTGCTTGTAACATCCTGATGGCTGCATTAAAGGGAACAGCACCTATTTTTTTTCCAGATAAGGAATTTCTCACAGTGAGAAGCTTGCCTCCTCCCTCATGGAAATAAATTTATATATTTGAAATTAACTTTTAAGATAACTATAAGGTAAAGCAATGGGTGGCATTATCAGCAGTCTAGGGAGTCTCCTGGGTGTCTGCTCTCCATGCACATGTATTTGAGCAGGTGAAAGAAGATGACTGTATGGAGTTACCTGATGGCACACCTCTCTTTTGAGATCCCTTCAAGCTTATCTCACAAGGTCTTGGTGCCCATGGACTTGAGGCTGTAGGAAACCATCAAAGAGCAAAAAATGATGGTTAGGATTTATCCAATGTCTGCCTTCCCTGTGAAACGTGTCTGGTTCACAGGGATTGCATCCAAGGCATGTGAGCACCATGACCACCCCCAGATCCTACACTGTTCCTTTCCTCTTTTTCTCCCACAACACTCAGTCGCGTAATGGAGAGAAAATGTGAGAACCAACACTTCACCAAAAGCAGAGATGTGTTTTATCATGAGAAGTGGGCTCCTCAATCCCACTCTTCACGCCTCGTTGGCTGGTTACCAGAAGCAGCCAGTCTAAAGGCAGAAATGCACAGATGGCTCACACCACCCATGTGAACCAACAGCACTATTGGAATATCGGTTATTTCACACAAATTATTCAGGAAAAATTCCTAGAGGGAATGAAAAAAAAAAAATTCTAACTACACTTGTCAATTGCAGAAAATTCCTAATAATTGATAAATTAATGAATTTCATTATTGGCTTCAGCATAAAAAGAAGAAAGATGTGGAAAATACAACAGTAGGTGATTCACTGTGATTTTTTCCTCCTGTTTAATTACTCAACTGTTATAAAAACTAAACCAAGTTTCAAACGTAACTCAAATTCCCCCATCACAAGAGAGCACACAGCCCTTCCCATCTTGTGAATCTCTAGACAGCTGGGCTGAGCAGCTTTCCTTTAAACCCACCTAAGTTAAAGACAAACAATTTAGGTCCATTGATCTGTATCTGCGGAGCCTCCTGTTTAAACTCAGGGAGATGGAAGAAGCAGGAAGCCAGTGAGTAGGATTTTCTTTGCATTGCTTAGATTAAAGGACATCAGGATGAGTGGTTTGCGTGATGATCAAAAGATTTAACACAATCTGCACCTGTCACAGGTACGAGCTCAATTCCTTATAGATGAAAACAGAGTGGAGCTGGCATAGCATGAGAGACTTAGAGGAGAGGATGTGCAGGGAGTATATTTAAAGCAGGCTGCATGAATATAGGATTATATGTTAGCATTATATGTTGAAATGCTAATTTTTCTTAATTAGGCCATTCCTAGCATAGAGTTCCTGTTGATCAGAGCATTCCCTAGCAGATAAAGAGGATGATAAGGAATTTTCTTCATAGAATTATAAGAAAGCTTCTAAATAGTGTTTTGGAGAAAAACCACTAAATGACTGTATAGATTAATGCTGTTTGCACTAAGGCTTCATGGCCTGACTGGGATGGAGCAAAGGGGAAAATCTCATCTCAATTTGCTGTATTACCCTTCCTCCGGAGGCTCTGACTTGCCCATGGGATTGTGGAGTCCATCCCTTTTAACCACTCCTGGAAATTTGGAGACTGCTGGGACCTGAGCAGAGCTGATGGGCCCTCCCCAGGGCTGGCAGTGAAGTGTGTTTCCATGGTCGGAGAAGGACACTGCCGGACAGTGTAACTCAGCTCCAGAATTTTCCATGTTCCTTGAGGATCCCTCTTTACAGTTTTTTTACCAATTAAACTCCTGGTGCAAAGTTCCTCCCCTGCAGCCTAAGCAGCTCTGTGGTGCTCAGCTTCTCCCACTGTTGTCTCTGCAAGTAGCCACAAGATGAATGATGCAAATGGGAGAGAGGACCCCAAGCAAAGTGTGCTGCCAGTGGATGGGAACCAGTGAGCAGGGTGGTGCACACCCTCAAACACCAGACCCGCTCTGCCATCACCAGGCTCAATGTCCAGTTCTAGCTGCCATCTGCCAGGCTGGAACTGGCATGGCTGGGGCTTGTGATTTTCACATCCTGGGGAAATCTATCTATATCTAATCTATATCTATATCTACATCTACATCTATATCTATATAAGAGAATTCAACCTCTCTGAAAAGGAATCCTTTGTTAAGTGATCTTCTAATGCTAAATTTACATTTCTTCATGCTCAGGGCAAGTTAAATATAAATAAATAAAGTATAACAATTAGGCAATTTAACAATGCCCAGATAAAGACAGAAACCGGCAGCATGCCAAGGCTAATTTTGTGATATGTTGCATTTAATACAATTTCTTTCTCATTACACATGTCACATCAGTCTCACTGGCCTGCCATACTCCTGGTCCCTGTATTCATCAAAAGACACCAACAGAGGAGGAAGAGCTGACAAGCAGACAAGGTGCAAGTGAAGTGCCCTGTTCTCAGACTATGGCCAGTGGTTTCCTTTTCTACTCAAGGCCACCAAAGTCAGATCCAAAGGTTTTGTTTCTCTAAGAATTAACTCCTTAACTTCCAAATCCTTTACTGGACATAAAACCCATCTTAAAAACAAGGGAGTTTTAAGATGGAAGATGCAGAAAGGGACTGCATGGGACATAAACTGAAGCAGGGTCTCTGGATGACCTGGCATTCGATGGACCAGGCAGTGCAGATGTGTTTCTAGTGCTTTCATCTGCACAGACCATCCTGTATCACTGCCCTATGCTCCCACTACTGAGGGGGAGTCACAGAGACCTGAAGACCATGCCCATGCCTAGATTTTCAAATTATCCAAATTATCCAATTTCTCAAGTTATCCAGAAGAGTAAATGGCTCAGTGATACCTTTTGGAAAACCCAGCATCAGCCTTTGAGAAGATCATAGATATTAAGCAGTTGGACTCTTGACTAGAGACCTGAACTGTCTCAGATAACCAAATAGTTTGCTTTAATTGTAACCTGGTCTTCCATGACATCTGCAGAACACACTCTCTGCCAATCACTCATCCTTTGACCCCTGCTTTACATTTCTACTGTGATCATCACTGGTGGCACCAAACCTGACACAGAAAGCACAGTTCAAGTATAAAGCTTGAGACAGGGATCAAAGCAGCAACACCTTGCTCACCTCATACAGGGGCTGTTTCCCTCCCAGGGGTAAAGGGATTGACCTAAGGACAACATTTGCCCTAATAGCACACACTGATCCCTTTTCTGCAGCAGCTAAGGATGTTATTTCTGGTCTCAATCTGTGGACCCCCATTCAAGAGGTGTCTGAGCTGTAACCCATTGTATAGGGCAAGTTTTCTTGTTCTGATTTCAGCAAGTGCTTCACTGAAGAAAAAAATTTCCAGCAGAAATTCTGCTTCTGGTCAGTCGCTGTTGCACAACTCTGACTTAGAGCATTGGACAATCTGATCAAAATGCCCAAGAGAAGTATCTCTTTAAACCTCTCCAGTGACCAGATAATTTCTACCTTGGTCTAACCCTCTTCAAAAGCATCTGTCCTTCCAAACACTTGATGTTCAGAGGTGACACAGAAACAACCAACCACTTCTCCACCTGGCCACTGACAGCAACTGATCGGGGCATTGAGTTGGCTGGTGGGCAAGCACCATGGGTACCCCTCACTCATTACTGGGAAATAAATCTGTTCCAGTGCTGAGCTTGGAAAGGGTTATTCTATATAGAGGAAAAAAAAATATTTAAGACTGCAAAACTTCCTTTGACAGGGTTGTCTTTTAATTACCCTGTGGAATGATAAAATCCCAGCACTGAAAATGTGTCTTTACAAATCTCTAGCTGGAGTAATTAGTCCCGTGCCTGGCTCTCCTGAGAGATTATCGCTGCCTTCTTTTCAGATTACTTACCCAAATAGAAGTGGAATCATCGCTATATTTGACAGTGAGATATAAAATATCAGATAAAGCTGTTAAAATACTGTTTCACACGCTGTGTTTCTGCAGTGTAAGGGAGCATCTGCTCTCTCGGTAGCAGCAGCAGAGCTGAGCAGAAAATTCACAGCTGAGGGCTGAGAAGATGAATCACACTTCTGTTTTGGTTTGTTTTCTGTTCCTGGTCATTCCTGGAAAGATCCAAGTAATCAAGAGTTTAGTTATTATTCAAATGACTCAAATAACATTATTTGCAGCTTGTTTTAATGCTTGAATGTGCTCATAAGGTTTTAGGTCTGGGATGTCCCATCATAGAGATTTGCTGGAGAGAGTCCAGCGCAGGGCCACCAAGATGATTAGGGGAATGGAGCATCTCCCTTATGAGGAGAG
>JAOEGS010019892.1:4640-35496 GCA_025447755.1 Corythornis vintsioides
AAAAAGATTTTAAAAATCTGAGTTGAAATCCTCTGGAATTCTGCCTGATATCAAATAGTTTCCAGTTAAGCACTTTGGAGAAGTTCAGGTTTATGCTTATCATTGCAATAGCTGTGTCTTGCAGTGGCAGCAGTTAGAAAGAGCCACTTCAAAGACAGCCTACAAACCACATACAGATTTTTCCAGTATTTTCTAACACTTTGCAGGTTCTAGGCAAAATTTGAGGAAATACAAACATAGAAAACTGAAAAACTCACCATTTCCAACAGTAGGGTGAGATGAAAAATAAAGATGCCTTCTGTAAAATTCCAGAGTAATTTCCATGGAATGAGAGTAGGCTAGATTCTGACAACTGCAGTCAATGAACTGCTCTAATTTAAATCTTGTTTTCCATTTTTTAGTTTCAAAAAAACCCATTCCTTATTCTGACTATCATCTGGACACACCATAAGCCAGAATCTCCTGTTCAGACACTGGCTGACTCAAACACAGACAACTGGAGCATGGATGTGCCCACATCCTGGTTCACCAATGTACCTTTCATCCCTGTGGTTTAAGCAACTGGTTCCACATGCTGGTAATGATGGTTCTCCCTCCTCACACACAAGGTTGTTTTTTCCAGCCAGTTACTGGTTCATGATGTAAGCACCTGCCCAAGAGTTATCTGAACAGAGAAGACCATGCACTTCCTACATGGCACCTACACACCTCTGAAAATGTCTTCATCTTCATAACTGGGATAGATTTAAATGAATCCCCAAAAAAGACCAGCCTTGTGTGTGTGGAATCATACACATCACAGCATATAACTGGGGATTGGTTATAAGAAACAGACTGCAGGCAATGAAAATGTGGAACACCATCTTATTACAGACCCAGACCAGAACACCAACTTAGGGAAAAATTTAACTTCTCTGAACTACATTTCTCTTGGAAGTTAAAATGAGCAGTAGTTTCTCTTGCAAATCAAAATGGCTGAGTGAAGATTTTAGTATCAGCTACTGAAAATAAAACCTAAAAATCCCAGAGATGGATTTCTTCATAATTGATCTGAGTGATACCTGATGATGGTGATGGAACTCAGTGGGAACCACAGGTGATGCTCAGGATGAGCTGCTGTCAGAACTGTGCTGCTGTGGCTGTTTCTTGCATAAAATGCTTCACCGGAGGAATTTTATTATTTCTAAATGGGCAGATTCCTGTTCATCCTCTGCCTCCTTTCCATCTCCACAGGCCAGATGAAAATCTGTACTTGCCTGCTTTGTCTAGAAACACTATACTCTGCATTACTGTATCTAGCACAGGGGACACAATGTGAGAACATGATTAATGATAAAAGCTACTTCCCAAATTGCATGAAATATGTGCAAACCCCAAATGATTTTTAAACAAGAGTGATGTGAGTGCTGTTACATTCCAGCAGTTTCTGGAGTGTATTTCTTAGCAGCATGTAGGTTTTCCATCTTCACAACTTTAGGGTTTTGCTCTGTTGCATGGAAAGCAAATGTTCCACATAATTGCAGAAGTCCATGAAACATTCTTAGGTTTTGAAAAATCAGTCACTGGTGTAAAAGTGAGGGATAGCTCATTATATGGTTCTGTGATCACAAAGTGTCACAGCAGCCAGACACCTCTCACTATCATCTGTCAACTTTTCCAGATGCAGAAACATACTAAGGACTGGTGCTGATTCAATGCTCATTGCCAGTGACATGTCTTTCAATGAGTCTTCTGTCTGTCACTGTAAAGAATAATCTTGCTTTTTGGGTGAAGGAGACAAGCAGGCAAGAGAGAATTGGCTAAAGAAACCCGTTACAAATATATCACTTCTCAGAAAAGCACCAAGCCAAAGTGGAGTCCTATCTAAAGGATCAGAAGACTCAAGGATTCTTCAAAAGAACCAGTTTTGACTCAGCAGCTCTCCAGTTTAACCTCCTGCCTAAGGTAGACTCGGCCACGAGCTCAAACCATGCTCTTGGGCCTTCCTCCGGTCTGGTCTTAAAAACCTCCAACCATGGAGGCTGCACCACCACCCTGTGCAGCCTGAGCCACCACCCCCTTGTCCTCATGGTGAAAAGGCATTTCCTCATACCCAGCATCAGCATCTTGTTTCAACTTGTGCCTATTGTTTCTTGTCAGCACAGTGATGAAGAAGGCTCCATATTCTCAATGATTTCCAATAGTTCTGGGGAGTGGGGAGCAGCAAGGCCTCCAAAACCTCCTCACCTCCAGGCTGAAGAAGGCAGGGACTTGCAACCTCACAGCACCCAGTCCTTACCACCACAGTTTAGCAACAAGTCAATCTTTCTTACATGATTAGATTTACTCAGAGACCCAGAGCTGCAGCCACACTACAGAAACAGACTGAGTGTCAATTTGATAGGACATGAGAACATTTTCTCCCAACATGTAATTCACTATAGTAGTGCAGTGTGTTAAAGTACCAAGGCTATTTCACCAAATGTATGATATCCAAGTTGCAAGTTCCTTTCAAGACCACATCCATGAGACTGGATGTAACATGGAACAAAGAGAACCTGCCTTATGACCTAAATGAGACAGTTGTTTGGTAAGAAGCCAAAATCCCTGAATGGTAAACTTGTCTTGAAATGATTCATGGAAATGTAGCTCAGACCCTACTGCTATTAAATCCAGTGGAAATTTTCCCACTGAAATAAATTGCGAAGGATCTAAACGTAACAGATCTCACCATAACATGGGGGTTTCCTTAGACAACATGCAGTATGAGAGAAATGATCTTCAAATAGGAATTACTCTATATTTTATGCATGTTTCAAGTGATTAAAAGGACTTAGAGGGGGGTGGGAGAGAAGCATAATCCTAACTCAAGCACACTCAGAGGACCAAGGTGCAAGAAAACAAAAGCATTGCTCCTTGCTTGGATTTATTCCTAGATTTGCCCTAATCTTTTTTAGCTGTCACTCTCATCCTGCTCTTGCTGCCCTGAGAATGTTTATCCCTTGACTCACCACAGGCTGTCCGGCTCAGGACAGTACTGGGTTTTATTTGGGCTTCTTGTAAACCATTGTTTTATTGCCCTGATTGGCCACCACATCTTGTATAAACAGTTCTCAGGAGGTTGTTTGGGGGTTTTCTTAATGCTTGTGGTGGTTTTTAGTCTGAGAAGACTCAGGAATCTGAGCAGCTCAGAGGGCAGGCTGATGAGCTTAGGGGAACATCAGCAGCTTGGAGGTCATTAAAATTACCTGCATTACAAACATTGGCACATAGTAGAGCTAGCTGGTTCTAGTTTCTACTGTTCATGCAGTTTCTGACACTAGGACATTTTTTTTTTAATACACTTCATTTGGCCAGAAAACATGAGCACATTTAGTTCATAATTTTCATGCTAGTACCAATCCAGCCCCACTGCTCTGAAGACCTTTAGCTGCTACCACATTATAAATATCACTGGATCACAGAACATTAGGGGTTGGAAGGGACCTCAAAAGATCATCTAGTCAAACCCTTCTGCCAGAGCAGGATCACCTGCTAATACTAAATGTATCAAACTAAGTATAATCAACTAAAAATAGTTTAGTTATATTACATTTCTTTTGCTCTATCATCTTTAAAGAAGTCCCATTATGAATGAAATTACAACACTGCAGGAAATTGCCTACGTTTAGATAAAAAAAATCTCTTTTTTTTCTCCTTAAAAAGTTATAAAAAAAGATTTATAAACTTGTCTCTGGTCCATCCATTTTCTTTTCAACAAAACATTTGGTAAAAGCAAACTATGAAAAAGCTTATCCAAAAGTTACATGCCAATATTGATCTCACTATATAGCAGAACAGTATAAGTACTACAGAAATGTTAATCATATGCAGATGATGAATTCAGTAGTTTTGCAAGTGAACTATATGAAAAAAAAATGGTTCTTTAAATATGTTTCATAGAGTAACACTAAGATCAATAAAGAGAAACAAAAAGCTCTATAAAACCTCTCTACACTGGAAAAGGACACCACTTAAATGACTTTTTAAATTGCCTTGCTCCACTCAGTGCTCACTCCTGAAACAGTCACATTTAAACCGATTGAAAGTTAAATTAAACCCATAAAATCACCGTGTGCATTGATGTAAGTGCACTCATGCTAGTGATGGGGTTTTAATTAAATCTATTTTAAATCAGCTTTCATTGGAACTTTGCACAGCAGACAGGGCCTATGACTCCTGGCTGTCTCTGTTTCAGCTGCACACTAAACTGAGTGCGAAATTCTTCTGGTTAAATCAGGAGCCAGAAGTTTGGCAGAGTTCAGTCTCCGTTCAGTATATCTACAAATATTTACATTGACTGTAAGATGACAAGCTTCCCAGCATCCCTCTAATATTCTTAAATTAGGGGACATTTAGCTATTCAGTCTAAAGGCCTTTTGATAGTGCAGCACTTACTGTGAACTGTGGTGTTTGGGTTAGCTGAACGTCTCTGTCACTTCTTTCCCAGAAAGGATTTGAAAGATGTGTGTTTAGCAACTACTGTATGCTCAAGACAAATAGATTTCCACAAGGTCCCATAATCTGCTGGGAAACTGTCTCTCTCTCATGCTTGAAAAATTGCAGAACAGCAAAGAAATAAAGAAAACAGATAAGAAAGCCATTGCATTTTGGAAAAGAAATGGACTGGGGGGGGGGGGGCAGGCAGAATGTTGAATGCTTGGGGGTTTTCTGCCAGAATTTGCTTTCTGTTCCTTCACCCCTTATGAAGTTTTTCCCATCAGCACTGTTAATGTAAAATACTACTATGAAAGAAAAATAGCAGAACCTACCCACTTTGAATAGATAGTTTTTATACAAGGGCTTTTAGCTTTAAAACAAATTAATTAGGTTGTACATGAGATCTTGGGATAAGCAGGTAAAGGATTGTCTGAGTGGGTGCACATGCTGGAACTACTCAAACAGCAGCTTAAACACTACAGCCTCAGCACACAACACATGAAACTATAGCTAAAAGAATAAAGGTCACAGTTCTTGATTTCATTTTCAAAATGCAAGTCCTAAACCACACTTCCAAATTGGAACTAGCAGCCATGGAAGGATTAAGAGGAGTACAGGAGTCTAAATACTCAGAGCTACTGACAGCACCTGCTCACTGCTCCCCCCCAAGGCTGAAGGCATCTCAACTGACCTGGTGTTTCTGTTCAGAACTGTGTTTCCCCACGTCACTGGGGAAATGCCTCAGTCCAACCAAGCAGCTGCCTGGCACACACCTGCTCAGCCCTCACACCTGCATCAACAGCACTGCAGGTTTGGCACAAAGCACTGCCCCATGGCCACTGCATGGGACCTGGAAAAGACTACAGTTGGTGGAAACACAAGACATGCAAAATGGGTTCTCACCTGGCATCTCCATGACACTGGGAATGCTGCAGCAGCCAGGCTCTCAGAGGGCTGGGAGCAAACACCCACACACTATTAGCTATCTTAATATCTAAGGGGTTAAACCTGGTGAGCATACTACTTATTATTACTGTATTCAGAATGGGAATGATTGAGCTAACCTTGTATTTTCCAAATTATTATCTAAGCCTGTATAAATCTTTTCCCAAAACCAAAATAATAAAAATAATTTAAAAAAAGTGTTAAATTTGTATTAAACCCATCTGCCCTGGCATTACAACCAACCAACAAAAGCCATTTCTCAAAATGCCACCAATCCAAGCTCTTTAAATTCAAATAAATGTTTCAAAAACTTCCATAGGAATAAAGTGAGAGAAGCAAGTAAATTGAAAGCTAAAATAAATACCTCATGATCTTGCTTATAACCAAACAAACAGGGAAATGCATGTTCTCTGGACAGATCACTGCAGAGCAATTTCCAAGGGAAATTCACAAAACACTAAGCTGGCTCTGCAGTTTGACTGCAATGACATGAGGAGGCTCTCGCAAACTTGTGCCAAAAAAGCTAATCCAAACTGGAAAGAAGTGAGGAAAGCTCCTCTGGGACAGATCTTATAAAAGCTTCATTCAGGGCCTCCACCCTCATATACTGTACCAGCCACCTTGGCTTTTCCACCCTGCCTGCTCCAAGAGAGCACTGACTAGGATATTAAAAAATGCAGGCCTTAAAATGTTTGGGAATAGACAGCCACACAAGATTTGTGTAAATAATCAGGCACAGGTTATCAGATGACCTTTTAGCCAAAATGAAGTAGAGAGATTTAGGTGTAACAGACTACAAAATGAGTAAAGGGATACACATGGGAAAAAATAATATGAAAAAGATTTCAAACTGCTCCATCCCTCCAAGAATCAGGCACTTTCTAGTGGAAAAGCATAGTCAGGTTCTTAAAATGTAATGTTAGGTGTCTGGAGACACAGATTATACCCTGTTCCCAGCCCAGTAAATAGAAGTTTTTGACACTTATAACCAGAATTCAAGCAAAAGCACTTCTCCTTCCAACTGTACACTCAGCTTCCTTGGGAAAAACACTTAACCCCTCAAACTCCAGCATTCCCATTTCTACATCAAGTCTAGGCCACTTCTTATAACACAAGCACATTGGGAACCCTAATTAACTTTTCATTAAAATACTGCAAGCCACATCTACTTATATTAATGATTTCAAAACCAATATTTCTTTACCTACCCCCTTTGTTCTCCAAGTACCATTCCTGTGCAGCACATGAGTTTTTTCCTCAATTATGACTTGTGGAAGGGACCCACAACTGCACGTGGAGAATACACATGTTGTACTTATAGCCCATTTCAAAAGAAATTCTTGATTGCTAGTATTAATTACCTACTCTTCCAGAAAATGAGTGGTTATCTCTTTGCACCTGACAGTGCACTTGTAATGAAACACAGTCAATATATGCACTTGCAATTCTAGGAATGAATGTCTGACTTGCTGTCAGTCCCTCTGTCCTTATCCCTCACCTCAGGACTCAGCTTCCTCAGGCTTTTTCCATCTGCTGTCGCTTTCATCTCCCACTCACCTACTGTCACAATGCCAACTGAATGGCAGCAGCTCGTAAAACTATGCTTGTGGCTTTATGGCTTTTCATAAAACCACTCCATTCCCTGTCTTCTTTCCTTCTGCTGCAGCTCTGCACACACAGTGTGCTGAAGAACAAACCTCCCTTGTGAGTGTGTGAAACAGTGCTGAATGGCTTAGCAAAAATGGCTTTGCATCTTTGAGAAAGGGTATTTCATTTCTCAAAGATGCTGAAATTCATTAAAGTCTTTTGTGCTATCTGGTTCCTCCTTGCAAATAAATAATTCTTTCTGCCATGGCAACCACTATGACAGGCTACTGATATTTATGAGGATGTAGCAACACTCACAGGAAGAAATAGTGATATATATGCATATAACAGCAAAGAGAATCCCTTTCAGCTGAAGGTGAACTTGGAAGCAGCTCCCAGCACCAGACTGGAGGTGCTATCCTGACACGTAACTCAGGAACACTGAGGTGTCAATACATAAATGATGGCTGTGTTCCCATGGGCAGCAAAGCCAAATCCCAGGGGATTTTTCCAGATGCTGCTTTGGTGCCTCTCCTAAGGCAGAGTGTGCACAAGTCACTTCTGGTTTCACAGACACAGGAGGCTGCAGCAGCAATGTCCATGAAACAGCTTCTCAGTGAGCTGATGGGATCTGTGTCATACTCACTATGGACCTTAGGGCTGATTCACAATGATAAGGGATGATCCAGCTTCAATTGCTTGTGAAAAAACTGAGCAGGTTGAGGAGCTGAGCCTGCAGTTTTCAGGCAAATCAGAAAATATTATTTCTTAGAGCCTGAAAACACTCCAGTGTAAAATGTTTTGTGCCCATGGAAAGGTAACTGTGCAAATGGACGGGCTCTATATAAACATTAAAGTATTTACAAGGTCTTCCAGACATTTCAGATGGACAGATTGTTGGCTCATCTTCACCAGCTTTTATTTTTCTCCATTCATGCATCTACTGCATATACAAGAGCCCTGCTCTTGGCCAGCTCCACACCAGCTCCTCATCCACTGCTCTGTGTCAGACTAACCTGGAAGGCACAGCACCAGCTCCAGTTCCCATCCTGGACACTTTAGGAAAGGGAATGTCCAAGGGTGGGAAGAGTTTCTATGAGGTTGGAGAAAGGGCTGTATCTGTTGGTATTTACTGTAGCACAGGAAGAGTAATTTGGTTTGTTTGTTCAGACTCTGCTCTAAAATAAACAGAAATGCAACCAGAATCCTGAGCATCTTTATATGGTTTACCAATCTAAATAAAGAGTCATTTTGATTCATGTAGCACTTTCAGGTCATTGCTTCATTAAATAGTCAAAATTAGAGCAGGTTGAGCATCATCTAGATGCCTTCACAAAAGGCCTTTTGTTTAAGAACTTGACAATATTTGGCAATGACAACAGATGCTGAAAGCCACATGAGGCAGACAGGCACCACATCCCCTTCTGGAACTTATAAGGTTGAAAAAGAAATCAGTTTGGCCAAAGCAACATAAGTAGATGGGGCAGACCCAAACCCAGAGCAGATTCGAACAGTGAGGTCACTTCATGCTAAATTTGAAATTTTGGAGCTGAAATTTAACGGTAAAAACACAACTCTGAGAAAACAGTATCTTTAAGTGACTGAAGATTTAAGGCTGAAAAGGCCCATTAGGTCATTTTTGAGGATCACTCAGTTTCACCAAATCTTGTTTTTTCCCCCAAATCCTATAGATAGTGAATAAAATCTCCTGAGAATTACAAAGCTAAGTAGCCTGTCTTATCATCACCTCTCATAGAGCAAAAAAAAAGGCATCAATAACATAACTATTGGGGTTAATATACAGCAGTAACTGCCCAGCTGGAAGTTCACCTCCCATTCAGGTTCAGATTAAGACAACCTTCTTCACACAGATTCAGGTGCACCAAGTCTCCGTGTTTATTTCATTATTATGGTTTTTAGGAGCAGTTCTGGATAATTTGGAGCCAAGCACAGCCTGAGGGCAAAGGCACAGAGAAACAAGGTAGCACCAACCTCTTGCTAGGTTAAAAGGATTGCAAAGGGAGGCAGGATGGACTTTCCCAGAGATCTGTAGGAGCTGGTGCAGTGGCAGGAGGGAGCAGAAGTCTTTCCACTCATCCTACATGGGCACTACCAGCCCCACACTGCTGTTTTATGCACAGAAAGCAGCAGCTGGCTCTGCCACAGCATTTGGGTCATAAAGGGATCACACTCAACTCAAAACTCAGCACAGGAGAAGAGGAAAAAAAGGACTAAAAATGGTTCTTTGCCATGTTTGCTTAAGCCCGATATAGACACAACTTAAAGCCCGAATGTAATTTTAATAAATCTCACCCACAACTCAACACCTTCTGCAGCAGCCAGTGCTCTCCCCAGACAAAGGGTGGCCTTGTTACAGCAGCTCCCTTTTTCCTTTGTGCAGCCAGAACAGGATCCAGCTTCCACCACCACAAACACTCCACAGAAGATGGGCTGGATGCCCTCTGATGTGAAAACATTGCCAAGTCCACCCGCTAATGATGCCCCTCAGGATAGAACACCAAGCAGCTTCTCAAAGAGGTGAGATGGGATGCACCACATCCATCTTGGAGAGTTGTCTTTGGATGAACACTTGTGTCAGCAAGATGAGTAAGGAATCTTAGTGCAGTAGCTGCTAGAATAGGTCCAAACCAAAAGCAACCCCCTCCTCCCCTAAAGCCTGCTGATTTTCAAAATCCAAAGCCTCATCTAAAAAGTTGACTAATTACCTCAAATTTTATAACAGGCCAAACCAGAACCTTGGATCCCAAGTAACCCTCAAACTTGGATTGGCTCAATTTCTGGATCCAATGTCTGTGGTGTGGGCTAAGGCAAAACTAGAAGGGAGAACAGAAAAAAAAAACCAGCCTTGCTCCACAGATCTTTAATATGGGGCCACCTCTGATACACTTTCAAAAATATATAATGAGACCACTATAATATATATTCCAGCCAAAATTCTTGGCTCCCCAAAACAGCTTTATATGGTATGTAATACAGAAACACCCAGGAGACACCATAAGAACTTTGACAAGGCTAATATTAAGCTAGAACAAAACAGAACTACTGGCACCAGCTCTGCTCAGCTCTTAAGTAAACTTGTCCCATTAAAAAGTAGCCTCTAAGATATTTTCTCTCTGAAGTGTATAGTAGCTTATAAAAAGCAGGAAGGGTTGCCAAGTCCTAGATGTGTTCAAGTGCTCCTTACCCTCATTAAAGAGCATTCCCTGGCAGGCAGCAGCTTGGAGTGTTCCAGTGAACCGGATCTTCTAAGGGGGGTGTTTACAGCGCTGAGCGATGCTGCTGGAAATCCCAGAGCAGCTCTGGGCTAGATACAGCTGTGCCTGGAGCCTCAGCACCCAGGGCAGAGCATGCAGTAGGTGGGGTGATCAGTGAGAGTCCAAAAACTAATGAGCCCTAAGAAAACAAATCTCAAGCCTCTCTGCTCCACAGAAAGAAAAGTGTCCAGAGATGCCAGTGCCTAAATACGAAGTAGGCAGTGAAATACCCCTGTGATTCTACATCTCACTTCCACCAGTTTCATGCATAACAGGAATTACAGATATAGCTTCATAGGGACCATGTACCTAATACAGTTTCCTAATATACCCACTGATTTCCACAGCAAGTAGAAGCTCCAGTTCCTTTGTGCATCTGGACCTTAATGCCACCCCCCACCTTGTTCATGCCACAGCTATTTTCTCTTCCCAGTTCAGTGCCTAACACAACTTCTTCCTGAGGATGTCAGCCAGGCCTGCAAGAAGAATCACCAAATGATCAAATACAGAAGGTCTTTTCATCCTTAACAGCAATGAAGAACCAGGAAAGAGCACATCTATGCTCTCCTTCTAACAGGATGAATTCTGAGGACCTAAAAACAAGTGTTCTATTGTGCTTCTCATTTTTCTTCTGCTACCAACCCAAGCACTGGTTTCCAAAAGCTTTTCAGTTTCACTTGCAGATGAATCTCCATTTCTGTGGCATTTCTGTGGTGTTTAAGCCAGCTGTTAGCTATCCAAACCTTTCACCCTGCATACACAAACACAGTTTTATCACTTGTTTATAAACACGTGCTAGCTACCAGCTCCTAAACAGCTCATCCCTGGCAGTGTTATGGTTTGGGGAATCCAGCAATGCAGAGCTTACACATTTTGTTATCCCACAGAAAAACTGATATTGAAAAAGGAGGATGTAGAACCTTCCACACGTAACTGTATCACCTACACCTTCCCAGAGCAGCCATAATGTGGTTACAAACCCACAGCCAAGCTGAGACAATCAGAGAAGGAGGATAGCCTGTGCAAAATAACATCTGAGTGTAGGCATTTAAAGATAAAAATGCTCTCAAAGTGTAGCAAATAAGTGAAACTTTCAAGCAGCAGAGCCTCACAAACTGTGTGGTCACTCTAGAGATAAAAGTATGAGTAGAGAAGCAGATAGGCAGAATCCCTCAGCATCTCAATTAGCTGCAGCACCAGAGAGAAAACAAATGAGAAATATTGGTCTACAGGGAGAACACATGGAAAGAACAGTTCTCCTCAGGCTGGAAACACACAATTGTTCCAGCCTTCCCTGACAGGAGAGGTGTTCCAGCCCTCCAGCTGCTTTTGAGTGCCTCCTCTGGACCCAGTCCATGTCTTCCTTGTACTGCAGACCCCAGAGCTGGATGCAGTACTCCAGGTGGAGTCTCATCAGACCAAAGGGAATCATCTTCCTCAACCTTCTGGCCATACCTCTTTTCATGCAGCCCAGGGTACATCTGGCTTTCTGAGCTGCAGTTACTGCCAGCTCATCTCTAATCTTTCATCTACCAAGTCTGCAGGGCTGCTTTCAATCCTTTCACTACCCTCTCTGTACTAATACTGATGCAGGTGCAGAACCTTGTTGCACTTCATGAAGCCCACAGTGGGCCACTCCTCAAACCTGTCAAGGTCCCTATGGTACCATCCTTTCCCTTAAGTGCACCAACTGCATTACTCAGCTTTGTGCCATCTACAGACCTGCTGAAGGTATAACCCCACTGTCTATGTCATTAATGAAGGTATCAAACAGCACTAGTCCCAAAATGAACTCCTGAGAGACACCACTTGTTACTGACCTTCATTCTCACTGCCACAGCCCAGGTTCCATTCCTGGTCAGGGAAGATTCTTTGTGACTTGGTCTAGGTGATCCTGCTCTGGCAGGGGGGTTGGACTAGATGATCTTCTAGGTCCCTTCCAACCCCTAACATTCTGTGATTCTATGATTTGGATGTTGAGTCATTGACAGCAACTCTTTGCATGAAGCCTCCCAGCTAATTCCTTATCCATTGAATATTCCATCAGTCTAACCTAACTCCAGTTTGGCTAAAAGGTTGCTGTATGGAACTGTATCAAAGGCCTTACAGAAGTCCAGGTAGATGACATCCATAGTCCTCCCCTTGTCCACTGATGCAGTCACCCTATAGTAGAAGGCCACTGGATTAGCCAGGCATGATTTGTCCTGGTGAAGCCATGCTGACTGTCTCAGATCACCTTCCTGCCTTCCAAACTCTCAGCACAGCTTCCAACAGGATCTGTTCTGTGATTGTACTGGGCACAGAGGTGAGGCTGACTAGGTGGTGATTCTTGGGCTCCCCCTTTTTTTTTACAACAGATGCAATGTTTCCCTTTTTCCAGACACTTAGAACTTCACCTGGTGGCCAAGACCTCACATGTGATGGAGAGTGGCTCAGCAACCACATCTGCCAGTTCAGATGTGTATCAGCCTCTCCAGACTAAGAGGATTTAGACTCAAACTTGGCAGCCTTTAAAGTGTCTAGCTATAAAATTTTTACCAAATTGTGATACCACATATTCTGTGACTGAGTTACTCAGAATCTTTCTTTTATGTTTTTGGAGAGGAAAGGGAAAGGAGTGGGAGGGAAATGAATTTTTATATATAAATATATACATATTTGTCCTTCAAGCAAATAGGACCTCACTCTGAACCAGGAAAGCAACAATAATTCTTTCCATAGACTTGTCATCTAACTGGAATACCATGGGAAACTTTATGGCTTCTTCCCCTCAGTTTTATCTGCCATGGTACATATAGAAGTCATCCATAATGTCACAGATTGTTTTTATTTCCTCCTACCACACTGCTGGCTCTTTTTCCCATCATGTTGACAACAGTTAGATATACCCAGTATTCAATGTGCCTGCTAAAAACTTTCAGATATGGCTACATTTGAAAAAAAATCAGTGAGGACAGAACGAGTTGTCACTGTTTCATTCTTCCAAAGGATCATCTGAAAATAAGAGAGTGTCTAGTAGACCTCAGTACTGGGAGAAATGGCAGCTGAAGTGTCCTGCAGATAGCTATAGTTGTGGATATATATTACCCACATATGCCTTAAGGAAAGAAAATTATTAAGAATTAGTTTTTAATTATATTTCTTCACTACATTTCCCAATTCATTCCAAGAGAATATCTTAAAGAATCAGCATTTCTGCTAATTATTTGTAGAAGACAATAGTACAGAGTTCTCACTACCTACAGTTACATGTAGACCCAGCAACTACATTTAGGAAAGAAAATAATTCTTATTACTGATTATAAATGCCCATGAACTGACTGAAGTTTTGGATATTGGGTCACACACTGGAAGATACACAGGACAGGGTGGATTAAGCTAAATTAAAAAATAGAAATAACTTTTTCCCAAGCTATTCATTTTATCTGCAGTCAGTGGAGATACTTCCAGAAGATTATTCATCCTACTTGCCTTAAATTGTTGTCCTTGGAAGGAAGAAATTGCTCCCTGAAAATGTACATCTTATGGCACCAAACACAGAGGAAGCCCAGACTCATCATCCAGAAGCTGAGCAAGGCAAACTCCACCATAACGGACTTCACACACTCTGCTGTTGCTCATCTGCTCACAGGGAACAATTACAACTGTCTGCAAATCTCTATTAGATTATCCCTTGGACCACTAACAAACAGCACCTAACTGGGCATTATGGAGCACTTGCTGCTCTCAGGACTCTGGTGACACCGATATTTCAGATTCTACCACAAAACTGAAGAGAAAGGGATCCTCTTCTATTCTTTTTGTACAGCACATCACACTGGGGGGACTTTGTTCAGGACCAGGGTCTCCTTTTACTCTGTCCCTCCCAGCTCCATGTCTCACACAGACGATGATACAGAAAACTTACAGATCAGCAACATATGAGCCTCACCATTTTCCCCCCATGGCAGACAAAGGGCTCCACATCCAAGCAGGGAATGGATTTCACCTTCAGGGGTGAGCTGTACAGGGATGAGGTGAAGAAGTCACCAACCACCTTGGCCACCATGACAGCCAGCATTATCAGCAGCAAGGACTGGACATCATTTGTGATCTCTACTTAAGGAGAAAACAGAAGCATGGATTTTCCAGTTTTTCATATACCTGGACACAATGGCAGTGGCTGCACCCAATTCTTTCATAAGGGAATGGGAAGCAATAAAGTCTGCTGAAAGTGGAAGGGTTCTCCCCCTCCTTTCCCAGGGATAGGTGATCCATCAACACTTCCACCAGAGAGTCTTGGCTGATGCAGTGGCAGCTCCCCCTCCCACTCCTATCAGCTTGAAGCAATGCACTTACATTAAAACTCACATCTGATTCCCATATTTCAGGTGGCTTTTGATAATTCTGATGTATCAGAGGAGGGTAAGTAGAGATGGAGTGGCCAGATTGCTTAAAATAGCTTGGCACTGTGACAAACACTAAAAAAATGCAAACAAATCCAAATATTTTTTCTTTCTTGCTGAGCTCAGGAGATATAAAATTGTTTTCCCATCCTGCTGCTTCCTGACAGAACAACCTCCCTGCACAAACATTGTCTTGAAGGATGCCAGAAAAAGGAACAAGAAGCTTTCAGCAGAAGTCCAGCTGAGAAGACCAAGCAGCAGGAACACCCCATGGTTACTGTGCAGTACCAGGCAGGGCACTGGCAGCCCTGTCCCCACCAGCACAGATCAGCATATGTGGCTCTGCAGCGTTGGTTGCACAAGTTATGGCATCTCTCCTGCAACCTCTTTCCTAAGCACACTAGCCCCTTCTTCCCATATAGGGAGGGTATGGCCAGATGAGTGGCCAAGTATGTAGAAGCTTTAAACTCTTGATGCCCCGGCAACTATTCTCTTTTGCCTCCAGGGCAGGACAGTCACCGAGAGAGCAGCACAAAGGTAGAGGGAGTTCGAGTGACCTGCTGCTGCAAGGCTCTGACAGCCTCGGTGGCAGTGGCTTAACATAAACCAACACAACAGCCTCTGGGTAAGTAACTTGGAGTGAATCCTCACACCCAAAATAAAGACTCGTGTGCATGCACTAAATACTGTTTGTGTACAAATCAACAGTGAAGTCAAGTATTTTTCATGGTGAAAGGAGTGCAGAGAAACGTGCTCCCTATGCTAGATTACAAAGACTTTTTGGTAAAAACTACCATCTCCTTTCACTTCCCACTAGGTTCCCTACCATCCTTTTAATGGGGGATATTGATTAGCAGTTATCCTGGGATTAAATATACAAGCTTTCCTCATAACACCGAGAGGCATTTGCCCAGAAACTTCTCTCCAATTCAGACAAAGTGCATTGCAGCACAATACCATTTAATAGACCTCATTAGCTAGAGATTGTTAAGTACTCCCAAGAATCTACAAGAATGCAAATAAATACATTTTGGCCTGATAAGATGTAGCAAATTCATCCAGGCTTATACTCTCACCCTCCTTCTGTCTCTCTTCTGGGTTTGGAAAGATAAGATCGGGGATGATTTACAGTATATCCCAACAAGGGACTCACAGGGCATGGTCAGCCGTGTACGACAGGGTCATGCAACTGTCCTTTCTGCTTAGACACAGCCAGGGATTTCTAATAACGCCACAGCATTCTTTGAATATCTCTTTAAACCTGGTAGTCAACTGTTTTATTTAAAACCACCAGGAACATGTCAGTTGAAAGGGAAACAGCAACTGTGGGATTTTAAGAATTGCTTCATCATATCTGCCACAAACTCATTCACACAGATGGAGACTCCTTTATTGTGGATTCCTTTTAAGGTTTTTCTTTTTTAAAGTATCTTGCTATGGGGAACTCTTCTGGAATAAAACCAGAATCCAAAATTAACACAAAAACTCTCTAAAAATCTAAAAAAGCCACTGTAAATTAAAAACCTTTTGAAAGTCAAAGTCTGGAGTACACTCCCAAGTGATTGCTTTAACCTACAGAATACCTCCAGAACAGCAAGCAGCAGCAAGAACCAGACTCTGGCTTTCCAGACACCCCTTTGGGTTTAACATCTCTTCCTCCTTCCCTCCCATCCTCTAGCCGGAACAGGCAAACCAGCCTGGCCCAGGCACTCATCCTTTACTGTCACCAACATTCAGCAGTGTTTGACATCTGCTCCTGGGAAATGATGAGCCTTGTGCTGCTTTTGTCCAGCTCCAAGCGCCGGGATCTGCTCGGAGCAAGTGCCCAGGGCTTGGGCCTCAGCCTGCCCTGCTGCGCTCGGGCCTGGATATGGCCTCCTCCACCCCCAGGAAGGCTCTGTCCTTGGCAGGCTTGGATGTCTGAGGTCATTGAGCAAAGACACAGTAAAAGCATTTTCAGTAATATCATTTCTCTGGCAGTAAGTTTAAACTTTGGCTAAAACTGAGCTGATAAGAGTTGTCCTGAACCTTCGCTACAGATGGAAAGTGGAGATGAAATTTTTGGGATACAAAATGTTTTGAGTTGTTTGTTTTTGTTTTTTTTTTTTTCTGAAATAAGCAACACCAGTGCAAAAAAAATAAAGCAAATCTGCAGATGACTTAGAAGGCAATGATGTATGAAACAATCTATAAAATGTCAAGAAAACTTTGCATGAAAATTCAACCCATTATGTGAGCTGAAAAGAAGGTGACATTGTACACTAATTATAGACCAAGTTATTTACAAAGCCCAGACTAAGCAAAAGCTTTCTTGAAAAATTGACTTGATTTCACATCCATGTATTTGGAGAGCTAGAGAAAACCTTATTTCCTTCTTACTGGGGGTCCTCAAGTTGTGCAAGAACATTTATTAGCTATAAAAGCTAAAATAAATAAATAATAAAATAACACAAATAAAAAGAAATAAAAATAAATAAAAGAATAGACTCAAGAGATCAAATAAGAAATGTTGGCAAAGGGATTAGCAACAAAGAAAGGTTCACACACAAAGGATGCGATCACTCATATATGAAAAAGTGTGCTTTTAGCACCAAAGAAAAAGGAAGAACTCATCAAAACCTTCAGCTAAAACCTAAATCCATTAATGACAAGGATAATAATGCAGCAGCAAAGTTCTGCTGAGGGTATCATAATAAAAAGCAAGTAAGCACAAATCAATCCAAGAATTGTGATAGATTTAAGTCATATTATATAAACAGATAGGCACAAACAAAGCTACACACCCACATAAGCCTGCACTCTCACACACACACACACACACACACACACACACGTGTGCCCTTCACAAGGCTTTATTAGCATTGCCTGTTTAGAGCAGGGCCATCTGTTCCCTGCTGAGAGATGAAGTGCAGAGCCTGGGGACTCGGCACTGGTGGGAATTAATTGTGCATTAGCCACTTGGGGTACCCTTGGTGCCAAGAAAGTGAAACCCCCCACAGTTTAACTTCAAAAAGGAGCCCACCTAACTCACCCAAAATCACTCCAAGCTAACCTGCGCAAAAGGACTCTTAGTAGGTACTAGAAGCACCCACCCAGGGAATTGGTGCCAAGTAACTAGCAGGCTTTGGATTCATTCTGGGGTGCCCTGCAGACTCACTCTCCCAGCAGACAACCCCTTGTAAGCCCAGAGCAACAGCCAAGCAAGCTCAGCCACAGCCCAGCACCATTAGACGCCCATGTGGTGCAGGGCTGGAAGATTTTGCAGCCTCTCCTTTAGAGATCCCCATCACTCAAACCAGCTCCTAAAGAATCTGTGAAAGGAATGAATTATACAGAGTACTACAGAGGGAGAGATAAAATAAAGGTGACAAAAACTGAGAAAGGAAGGGGGGAGGTTAGGGGCAACCCCCAAACGTCTACAACTCTTCAGCTATGAAACATGATGTTTCATTTATTGATAGTCATTCCAAGCCTGCATTTTGGGGGCAGCTCTTTAGGATGCAAGTTACTCTCTGTGCATATTGCCAGGTTCGGGCTGTTTTGTTTTGGTTTTCCCTTTTGATCCTACGGGTGCAGCAGGCTGTGCCAGAACTGCCTTTGCCTCAGGCACCCGTCTGTGCAAAGGCAGCAGCGATAACAGGCGCTGGAAGCACTCGGCTCTGACACTTCATCCATCAGCAGCCTAGTAAATTGCACCTATATTTTTTTCTGTTTTGGTTTTGTTTTTTTTTTTTTTCTCTCATTATTCTCTCTCTATGCAACATCTTGGAAAATGTAATTTACACACGTACCCATAGACCACAATTAATTTATTAGCACAGTTATTCAAACCTCTTTAAATATTTTCTTTGTCACCGGAGGCTCTTTTCAACAACCCCCCACGGTCCCAAGTTTCTCAGGCCTCCACATCATTATAATCTATTAGGCACCTTCATCTTAGCTTGGTTTTATTATAGAACACATAATTATGCATTTCATTAACAGCATCACCAGGCACGGTACATCAAAGGGAGAAAGGCAGCTGCCCAGGAAATTCAGAAAGATGCAGTTTACTTAAAGCTCACTGTTAAAACCCTCCCCCACTTCTCAATCAATTTGTGGTTAACAAGTTTCAAAGGTTTTACTCTGGCTCAGAGAACAGAGTCCCAGCAACCCCATTAGAAACAAGGCTGCTGATACAGTGAATATACCCTGAATCACAGATATTTCCAATCATGTAAAAGAAAAGATTGTCAGCCAGCTATAGAGTGTAAATCAGTTTTCTTCTTCTGAAAACCAAAGGGAACTCTCTTGCTACTTGCAGCCTACAATGACAAATGCAGAAGTGAGGGCCTATTAAAAAAAAAGTATTTGTTTCATAGTCAAATTCATTTTTCAAGATTTGTTCAAATAGAAAAGCTGCCTGGTAAACTGAAAAAGCAAAGGACAAAATCTGCTTTCTTCCCATAGTCCTTGGTAGGAAGTATTTTTGTCACACTCACAAAGTCACCGCAATTTGAAAAATATTTGGGGGGGAAAAAAAAAGTACAAGACAGTATGTCTGGAGTGAGTTTATAAAGAGGATGGATGGGAAGGGATGGAAGGACGGGATGGATGAAATGTTAGTGCTACCAGCCAAATCCAATAGCTCATGCATTGAGGCTGCAGCTGACACAAAACACCAACTCCTAGACTCCACGCCACCAGATTTTATGGAAGAGCACATATTCCCCCAGGAAAGCACCTTCCACTCCTCTCACATACAACCAGAACTCCTCTCATTTGAAATTTTTGCTACTATTGATTCAAGACACCAAGAAAAAACAGTCACCATTAATAGAATATTTTTAAAAGGTGCAGGGCTTGTAGCCAGCAGAAAACTTTTGATCATTTTTTTCTTGGAGCAAATGCCAACAACGTTGCAAGCTGATCATTTGACATGCAGGAGGGAAGGAGAGAACAATTCCCTATTCACAGCAGTAAAACAGTTGTTCGGGCAGCTTTCTTGAGAATAGGTGTTTATGGAAATAACGTCTCCCAGGATTAAGTTATTTATATTGTCACAGCCATTTCATAAACAAAGCAGAGCTGCATTTCATTTCCTTTAATCTCTGGATTATGATCTGCTAGCCCTTAGCAACCTGTGTGTTGAACACTTGAGTCACTTTCATTTCCACTTAATAGTGTCCAGACAAACTAGGAACCAAAGTGCTGTTAACACAGTCCACTATTTTAATCTAGAATTATGCCAAGAGAGACACCTTCTTCACTCATCAGTCCAAGTGAACACTCCCTCCCTGAACTTCCGTTAATCTGTCTTTTGAAACTAAGTGAAAAATACTCCTTTCCTGTGCACTTCATCTTTAAATAAATCCTTTATATTCCTAGGAATACATCCATTACCTCATCTTGTTTTACTGGTATCTCCTTATCACTCATCACCATCACTGCTGGAAATTTGGAGAATTGGAATGCTGCAATACTGTAAACATAAATCTCCTGAAAAGGCACGATAGCCATGCTAGCCCTGAAACATTATGCACTCGAATTCCCTCACACTGCTGAGAAGGATTCTTTCTTTCTTGCAGCCCGAGGCACACGAAGCCGTGCATCGCACCCTACAAAGGGTGGCACACCCAGCGTAGGTTCACTGTGGGGATGTCCTGCCAAACCCCAGTGCCAGGAGGATTGCACAATTACTGGGATTCTTCCTCTTCCAGAGCTCAGCCCCATTAACTATTCCAGGCCGTTGTGAGGAGCAGGCAGCCTCTAGCACCCTATAGCTTAATTACTGCCAAGACAGAGCACAAAAAACCAGCACAGGGCGTGTACTTCTCTTTAACGAAGTAGTTCTAATTAATCACACTCGTGTGCTGCTTATTAATTTACCTTTATCCCAAATTTCTCTGATGTGGATTTAAATACTTGCATCAGTTTTTCTGAAGCCAACCAGCATTTTGTTGATAATTTCCCTGTTAAAAGACAGAACTTTTTCCAGTTTCAAGACCTAGCACAGCAGCAGCAGGAGATTGTTACAGAGCACACGGAAATACCCAGCACAGCTAAGTAATGAAACATATCCAAATCCTTTGAGCCTCAGTCCTTGAGAACTTGGATGGAAGATGTTATACAAATGTTTGATTTCTCCTCTCAGTCCCTCAAGGCCTATAAATACACCTGCTCTGACAGGCTGTGGCAAGGGATGCAGGCGGTATCGGAAACAGCGTAGGTGATAGCAGCCACTCCTGCCAAGAGCCCCTGGAATGGTATCTAGCAGGGATCTTTTTCTTTTGGTAATCTGGCTCTTTATCTCATGTACACAGCAGACACTAAACCCTGCGAGGACAGGTTCCAAAGCCATCCCAATGGGTGTCTCAGAAGGTAACACTGGCACGTGCTGTGTCGGGGGAGCCTTCCATGAATGAAGGCAGCAGCAGAGCGTGTGCTGCCAAACGCACAGGCTCAGGGCCTGGAGCTGATTCAGCACAACCCCTACACTGTAGCACAGCCCAGCTAAGTGGTGCTGTGCTTCTTTAACCCATAGTATCTCAGACTTCTTTAAATCATGATTCGTGAGCATTTTTTTTCAGAGGGACAGATAAAATTAATCTCTGTCACATTTAATCAATAACCAACAATTAATCAACATTGATTTAATCAAAACCAACATCTCCAGAACACCTCCTGTGTTTCCTCTGGCTTCAACTCCTGAGGTCTAGGAAAGGCTGGAGAAGAAAGAACCCTGAGACTATAGACAGCTGCAGACTGGACAGTGGATTCACAAAGGCCATTTGGTAAACACTGTGGGCTGCAAACTCACTCTTTAACTTCAGGAGATGAGACCTTATATAAACAGAACAAAACTGACAAAAGCTTCTTGTTCTCAAAACAAGCACAGGTATTCCAGTTTCTTAAAGAAGAGCATTACAAATTATGAGGTCCTGAGACTGTTCCACATCCCCTTCTCCATGGGAGTACTGTTTCACTTATTTCATTTTCCAGACAAGCTACTGCCAGAAAACACACACTGCTCTTCCCCTGCTTGGAGGTAATTCAACAGAAAATAGTAGGACTTGATGTATGTAACGGTTTGCTGATTACACATTGTTCCTCTGATTATTTGGGGATTTATTTGAGTAAGACTAGGATTGATACAGCACTGCTTTGCATCTCCCCTTCTTTGTCAAAAGAAGTTACATCACTTGTAATCAAGTTCCAAAATAACATGAAATGCGCCAGTGAAACTCACTGAGCTCCTCCTGACAGGCAGGGTAAGCAGAGCAAACGCTCACCCTGTTAGTAGTAACTGTAGGCTTGGAGATTTGGAACAATTGTGACTACAGTTTAAACTATTTGTTAGGGGAAAATAATAATAAAAAAAAATCAGGCAGCTTAGAAAAAGAAAATTAGCTCTGTCAAAACAACTTCTGTGAACTGTCTCAGGTGTAATCAAAACCGTTAAGTGAGCTCTAAAGTATTTCAGGGTGACAGGCTGATGCATTAAACAGCCTAGCACTGGGAAGAGCCTGCCAAATGAGTTTCCAAATAATTAAGAACTTCCCCTGCCTGCTTTGAAGGAAATCTGATGTGAAAACTCCTGAATACTACACGTTTGTCCCAGCTTATGCAAAAGACTTCCCTTTCCCCACCAAAATCAGGTGGGAAATGAACCATGTGGTATTCTCTCCTGTGGAGTCTGTGGCTGTGCAGAAAATCCTGAGCAAAGCTAAATTCAGTGTCATGTGACTGGTGGGGTAACTGTGCTGAACTATTTTTAAGCATCTGAGGAGAGAAGAATTTGAGTGGTCTGTGTGCCCACTCCATGGGATGTACCCTAGAAACAGTGCTCCCTGATCCACAGCACACGTGTGCTCACTGTGAATCTGCCCATCTACACCAGTGTAGCACAACAGATGCTCACAGGAGCTCTC
Source organism: Corythornis vintsioides (assembly GCA_025447755.1). Classification (NCBI taxonomy): domain Eukaryota; kingdom Metazoa; phylum Chordata; class Aves; order Coraciiformes; family Alcedinidae; genus Corythornis; species Corythornis vintsioides. The sequence continues at coordinate 27,201 of JAOEGS010019892.1, forward strand.
ATGAGCCTCTATTACTTTCTCACACAGTAATGGCTTTCCCAGCAGACAGCTGAGTGCTCTTTATCTTTTTCCTCTCCAGAGCACCAGGCTGTGTTTGCCCCGGAGCTCTGTCCCTTTCATGCCCTTCCACCCAGAGCTATGCAGAAGGGACAAGCAGAGATGTCCCAGGGTCTGTGTTGCCAAAGTGCAAGGTGAGGATGGTTTCATTTTTTACTGTCAGAACCTTCCCTTGTCTTTGTGTGTTCCCTCCCAAGCACTGCATGCACTCTGCTAAATAAGGAGGAGAAAGGGAAAAGCACAACTCAATCCTTCCAAATAAATTCTCATTTCTTTGAACAAGCATCAGGCTGAGGAAGAGTTTGAGATGGGAAGAGGACCAAGAGGAACCTGAGGTCATCCTTCATGCTGTATAATCCAAGGCACCAGGAAACTCCACACCAGCTCTCTCTCCACAGCTGGGCAACTTCATCCTTTCCAAAGCCAGGCCCTGCTGTTTCCCAAGTTGCACCAGCAACTACAGCAGTCACCTGCTGCTGCATCACTCACCAGCTGACAACAGCCTGGGTGGCCACTGCCACTTTGGGCTGTTGGTTGGGTGGCTTTTCAGAGGTGCAGGAAAGCAGCTCAGGTCTGGGTCTGCATGTTTGCTGGAGACACAGCCATCAGAAACCCCAGAGTTTCAGTCATTACTCTCTCACCATATAAAATGATAGAAGACAGATATTCAGGACAGGTCCCATGGGCTGCTCTGTATGTTCCTCTTGTCTACAATGCTTCTCCTGCTTCCCCTTGGTGCCCAGCCCCATTCAGTCTTGCTCATGACAGCAACACACCTTTCACCAGCATCCACCACCACACGTGTCCTGGATCCAGTCTTATCCCTTTTCCAAAATAAAAATAACCAAAGAAACCTGTGGAACTGCAACAACAAAATGGATTGTCCTGCCCATCTGGAGCAGAGGGGAGCCCAGGCTGCACCCCAGGGATCTGCCTCTCTTACATTCTACAGTAGGAGGCTCCTTCCCCCCAACAGACCATGCTCAGCCCAGCAGCTGCTGGGTTGTGTAACCACTTGCTCCTGTTTCAGCTGGGTCCAATCATCAAAGGGATTTCTGGCCCAGAGCCCCCATTCATTAGAGCACCCAGTTACATGGGGTTTTTAATTCCAGATGATAATAAACCCCTCAGGCTGAAGGGGAAAAAAAAAAAAAAAAGAAAGAAAAAAAAAAAGAAAAAAAAAAAAAATAACCCACCAAAGAGGCTTATTGTGGTAGCTTTTGTCCCAGAGATAAATAATTTTTTCAAAATTTGGAAAAACACTATTGGCAACATTCTGAAGGTTTTAAAGTTAAAAATATAACAAAACTTAATGGTTTCAGATGCTTTTTGTGACAATGTAACTGAAAAATGTCTTTAATTTGGAAACAAATTAAATTTGGCAAAGAATTAGTACATAAGACAGCCCAACTACATTTTGTAATTTGAAAAAAATTAAAACCAGATAAGATACCATGAATTAAAAATAACTTCTGCACATTAAATTCCCATGAACTTTCATTAAGGTTTGTATTACATGTCCCAGACGTCCAATTGGATGTTGTAATACACTAGATTGCTTTCTTTAGAAAATACCTTTAAAGCTACTGAAAGCCAGAGCCAGAAAAATGACTGTATAAAAATGTTATCTTCTCACATTACAGCTTCATGGCCAACGCCAGCATTTAAACAGAGATGCAGTTGAGACTCCAGATATTTCAGATGCACAACTGAACTTTCTGTGAGTTCAATGCCAATTGAATCCACGTACAGTTCAGTCATGTCTTGTTTATTCTACTGATCAAACCCCAGTGCCAAAGCTGACAGGGCTCTAGCAGAGATAAAGCTGGATTCTCTTCTAATCTGTGAATTAACTACAGACCAACCAACCGTCCCAGAGCTGCAGTTCTGCTTTACAGGTGATGAATGGATGAATCACAGGGGACTTGTTCTGACTTTCTTGGGCCGGGTTCACAAGGCTACCATCCAGAAAGAAGGAGTTTTCTTGCATTTTTTTCCCTACAATCATACATTTTATTTTTTTTTTTAGGGAACATTCCAGTGACTTGATAAATTGGTTATCAATCCCTCTAGAGCTGTATTTTTTAGGTTAAAGCTCAAAAAGCTTTCATTTGAAATGCTATTTTAACATCTTGAGAATTTTAACCTTGGATGCAGGTTGGCCTCTTGGATTAAACTACATCTCCCATGATGCACCAGGGATTGTCCCCTCCTTCCTTCAACACTGGGAAAATCTGCTTGGTGTTTCATGAGAAATACTTCACTCCTTACAGAAAAGTAACAACATGAAGCAATAAAGCTTATAGCAAGACACTTCAAATATTTTTTTCTTCTTTACTTCTGTCTTTCAGATGTTCAGCTTTTTGATGAATTGCCCAAGGTTGTTGTAAAAACAAATCTAAAGGCCTCATTTCCAGTCAAAATTATTCTAACCAGGGGAAATTATTCTAACCAGGGTGGTGCTGAAAAAAAACACAAACTATTGCAGACTTCCATGTTTACAGTCATTCCCACCACAAAGCCAGGCACTGAAGAAAGTTTTTCTGCATTTGACCTTGAGATATCAGTGATCTTATTTGACTGTAAGATTTTTCATGTGAATGAGAAATTCCTGTATTTCCGATCAGCCTGTTCTGCTTGCTAGAAGACCAAAAGCTTACTCAGTACTCAGAGCAGTTTTCTCCTCTAACCTCAGCAAACTCTATGATCCTTATCAAGGAAAGGAACAGACTTTGGATGGCATTAAGAATTTGGAAGGGAACTCCCTTCTCGTCAACTAGTCAGATGTTGTACCACATTTAAGTGCCAAAAACAAGAATGGTTTCTTTTATAATTTCTTTTTATAATTTCATTTGACATCTTGCAAAATATCCTGCTTCCATGCTCACACCGCAAAACCTGCCCTGAAGAGCTGCCATGGACTACTGTCTCCATGTTCTGAAGCCCACAGTGTGGCAGTACCACAGCTCTTGAGCCCTGTCACTTTGGAGTCAGCAGCTCCTCTGTTCAGGAAGAGCATAAAGGCAGAGGGACATGAGCCCAGCTTTGTGCCACCACTCATTTTGTGCATTTAGTCATTTATCAAAAAAAAAAAAAAATTAGAAGACAAGCTAGGTGGAACATACATTATAGAAAGGCACCTGCACTGCAGTTGGTGTTTTGAAGTCAGCTGTTTAAGGGGCATTTTCATTTTTCCCTTCTCTTAATAGAGCAAGATTCAAGAAGACTGTAAGTACCTGAAGAAGTTTCTCAAGAGAGTCTGCACTGAAGACCCTTTGAACCTTAAATCCTGCCAGCTCCACAGGAGAACTTGCTTAACATCAAGCTCCTTCTGCAGGCTCTCCCTGTGCCAACACCACAGTCCCAGGAGCTCAAATCACTGTCTGTGACAAACCCCAGAAAATGGCCACATGAGACAACCCTTTTGTACCTTGAGCTGCTTCTCTCCTTGCTTTCCGGCTGAGGGAGCTAAGGGGAAAAGCAGGAGGTCCAGGAGGCAGAAACAGCCCCCTTCAACATGGATGTGGAAGCTGCCCAAGGCAGACAGACACTGCTGGTCAGTGTGGTGAGGAGCAGCACACTCACCAGAGCCACCCTTGGGGAGACCCTGTCCTGCCAGCAGCCAAGCACAGCAGCAGCAGTTAAGGGTGGCAAAAAAGGCAGCATATCAGTGAATTTTGTGTCCCCCCAGAGCACCGTATTCATACTGTGCAGAGGTGAGCAGGGAAGGCTCACAGAACAAGGTACACACAGGCACCAACCAAGACCCAAACACAGCTGCTGCCAGTCCATGGCTCTCCAGCACCAAAAGAAGACACTGAAGTGGGAAATAACACAACCCAACTACTCATGGGATGTTGAAAGGCACATTTACACAGACTTTCTCTGGCATTCCATTAGACAAGAAATCCTAGAATTTACACCCCTTAACATCCACATTTAATCCAAGCTCACAGTTGTTGCCCAGTTCATATTGCCTGGTCTATCCAACTTCACCTGCAGTCATCCATTGGATCAGGCCTCACCTCAGGGGAAATTTGAGTGAAATCAGTGTGAATTTCTGGGTTCTTGGTGGTACCTTTAGCAGCACCACAGACAAGTGATGCTATCAGCAGCCAGGCTTTGTCACTGGTGTTCAAGCAGCAGCTATGTGATGTTATCTCACACCTCCACCAAACAAAAGCAGTTTCAAAACCATTCCTCCTGCTTGCACCACCATCACCACTGCAAATTGTTCAAACTGCAGCATACTGTGCCCTACAACCACAGAGCACCACAGCTCACAGTCTGGAAAACTTGGGCTGAATAGAAGGCAGATTTTAGTTGCATTTTACAAGTCTTGTGCTTATTTTTCTAACGTATCACCATTCTGAAAATCTTCTGTTTGGATTGGGTGGTTACTTGTGCTGAATTCTCACCTCACATCCACAAAACAAGTTGTCTCTCATATCTATGGCAAGTGCCCACAGCTGATGCTCTACCTAAATTCCTTGTGACAGGACTTCAGTTTCTTCTGAGTTGTTCTCAGAGGAAGTGAGAAGGGAAGCCACAGAATTTGCAACAATAGATCCTGCCTATAATTTGAGGTAAGAACATTTTGCCTAAATTAGAAGTTCTAAAGAAATCAGAAGAGAGGTCAGGGTTTAGTTGTTCTAGCTGCTGATACAGTTATTCTGTTGCACTTATTCAAGCTGACCCTGCCAACACTACCACAAAGCACACCACAAGTCCACGTTACAATGCAGGTATCCCAGTTATGCAAAAAATACATCTGCATCTTAATTTCTCAATGGAATGTGGATACCATATATACCAGATTTCCTCACTACAGAACAGTGGTCCCTTGCAGCAGTGTAGCTGATTACACTCTGCTGGTGTCCCTGTCTTGGTATAGACAGCAGAGAGCACAAACCTCAACTCCAGCCTTCAACTCCATCTTATTCTCCAGATGATTTTACACACAATTTCTGACATATTCAAGAGCCAGACAGACTTCAACAAAGAGCTTTTCATAATGCTCTGAACTCCCTTCAGATGGTTATGTTATGGCAGTACCAACACCATGACCACTAGCACAAGCCACACACTGGCAGCAGCTGCACCCACCATCAGCAAGGGATTCAAGAACAGACTTTAGGTGATTTCATCCCCTATGGGGATCTTCTTTTGTTTTATATAAAGAGATTGCATGGAATATTTTACTGGAATGGATGACACTGCATAGAATATTCTATTTTTTCCTTTATTCTACATCTCTCAAAAGCCTGATTATGATTATCATGCTCAGAGGAGGAATTTGAGCCTTAACCTTTTCAGAATTCATTGCACTCCCCACATCCATCACAAGAGATTTCTTGAAAATAATTAATGAGGACAATAAACTGATATACTGCTTCAATTCAGTTTGAACAGAGCAGGCAAGGAGAGAGATTCAGGGCTATTTTTTTAATGTAACAGGAATATTTTCTGTATAATAGAAAGACAGACAACTCTGGGAACAGAGGATGCAAATGGGTTTAAGTCAAGCTTCTCTCAGCTTGCACACAGGGTACTGGATGATGACACTAACCCTAGGCTAGCCCAGTGCTACCTTTCCTCTTCAACCTTTGCCAGGCAGTGCTACCAAGAGGTACAGAAGGAACAGTAAAAATGCAGAATGGCCCAGAGAGAAAGAACACACTGTAGGAAGATGCTGTTGCCCTTCCCACATCTAGAGCACCCTGACGCCAGCAAACTCGGGACACATGACACTCAAAGACGTGGGAGACAGGAGGCTGTGGGAAGTCATAAGGCTGGTCCCTGTACTTGCCAAGGAAAATGTCACCACATCTACTGTTTGCCACAAAGAGCTGAGGAGGAGGGTCAAGTGTCAGCATGGGGGGTAGAGAGAGGCAGCCAAGATAGAAGAGGTGGGCAAATGCCTGTGGGGTCTGCCATGAGAGAAAAAAAAAAAAAAATCATTTTACAAACCTGTTTGCTACAAGTCCCACATTCATAACTGTTTCCAAATGGAAGGCTGGATGGAAAGCCAAAGCAAACATTCTCCATTCTTTTTGAACTCATCAGACAATATAGGAAAAATATGCGCATTTTATGGTTTGAGGGCACAACCTTTTAATTATGTTTTTGCATTGTCATGTCCAAGACCTTTTTTTCTCCTCAAAAATTAATATTTCCTCAAGCAAGGCAGCTATTTATCTTGGATGAACATGAATTGAAACCCAATCTGCCTCTGCAGCGAGAGGCACAGCAGAGTTCTAACGTGACACCTAGGGGAATCCAGAGCGCATTGCAACGCGATCCTCTGCATTCCTCTGCTGCCTTTTCTACCAAGCTGACTGCAGTTCTCTTAACATTTTCCAGCTATTGTGTTGCACATGCCATACATGCAGGCTCATGAAGGCACTTGGAAAAAAATTAAGAACAAGTGCAGATAATGGGGAAGGGAGGGAGAAACTGGAGCAATAAAAAGTAGGCTTTTCTCTCCTCTGGAGCCAAATGAAAAGCAGCTCTGTAATCCAAGACCAGCAAGTGTTCTGGCAAATAATCCCCCTTCACTTCCCTGTGATGAGCACAGCCTCATGAGCACAAAGCTAAGGAAGATGTCAATCAACTCCTGTCACTGAGGATTTCTATCCAGAGAAAGACCATAAAGTAATGGTTTATAAATGATTCTTAAAATGTACTGAGCCATTGCAAAAAAACTCAGTCCTGCTTTGGAAAAGACATTACATTTAGTGGTAATTGTGGCTCTCAAAAAACACATAGTGTTCAGGCAACAACTTTCCCTCCTTCGAGCCTTCCAGACTTAGTAGCCAGCCAACAAATCATACAGTAACTTCCAAAGGATGCATAACAGCAATAATAGAAGCAAAAACCCCAGAGTACATTTTTACTTAATGGGTAAGTGCTTACGTACCAAGAGAACACTGAAGAGGAGTGTTTCCACAATCAATCTAATCGTTATTTCACAATTGAGAAGATTTTATGCACATACCACAGCTTTGAAGCTAAAGCATCAAAAAACCCACTTCCTACACAATTTACACAACCTATCACTAAAATGAACCCAGTTCAGAGCGAGTGCCAATAAACAGCTACTTTATCAAGCACTGAACAACAGTGCACTTGCAGGGAAAATCCTGGCTTGGTCACTCCAGGTAAATTCTGACATCTGATTGTAATGAGATCCTTTTGGGCAAAGCCAGCCAGGCAGCCAAGGCTGGGTTTAGTCACAGGTGAAATTTCCACATACAGTAACACTCATAGGACTTGAATGTCCTGCTCTGGAAGGGTGAAAGCTTCCCCCTTGTGACCTCAGCATCACTTCTCCGTTGACTAAACTGAATTTCATCTGAGCCTTACAACTTGCAGTCCCCAGGTGTTGCAACTGGGGAGAGCAAAGGACATCCTCTCTAATTGTAAGAGCATTATTTGCAAATCCTGCAGCTTTCAGAGCTCTGCCTGGCAAGCATCTTAGCACAGACTCAAAAATGTTCAGGAAGGAAACAGAAATGTGAACTGTGCTCCAAGTGAAGCTGGAAATTTTGAGATCTATAAGGCATAAACTTACCAGAGAGACCTGGGAGGACTCCCATTGCACTGCTTGCCTATACTACTGCAAACCCTTCACTTCCTCCATCCAGGAGGCCATATGTAGCCCCAGCATAAAAAGGTGTATTGTACAAGGCCCTCAGCCTCCACAGACTTATTTTTCATAATCCAGAAGAAACAAAAGATAGTGTATTCTGTTTTCTTGTTTGTAAACCACAGATGTAATTTTTCTTTCTGTAACTACCAAAAAAAAAGAAAAAATATGAAAACAGATTTCTTAGTCAAAGTGTTATTTCCAAACTTACACTTTACAGATAAAAGGTGCCAGAAAACAAACAAACAAAACCACTTCAGGCAAGCTAGATAGGCCAGTACTTTCTTTGTGGTTGAATGCACATGAGACACTACCTGTGGCTCATTTAGCTGCAGCAGCAACACCTCAATTCAAACTTGGCCACAAATACCTGAAGACTGAACATACCATGATGACAGCGAGGGAGATGGTCATTCTTGACACCACTGAAAAAGGAGGCAACTCCAATGTCAGCAAAGAGACCTGGATCCATCCATGCTCTGTATTCATTCGTTTGAACACCAAAACTGGAAACAAGGATCAAATCCATTATCCTGCCATACAAAGCTTCTGAGTACCTGGATGCAAGAAGAGCAAGAGCAATCCTCTTAG